>QJNS01000120.1:108546-240885 GCA_004154925.1 Monosporascus cannonballus | reverse complement strand
CCCCTTCTTCTTTTAAGCCCGTCGTGGCGTCGAGAGGATTAACACGTCGAATTACAGGTTCACGAGCAGGTTCCATTCGATGATCGTCACACTCTACCGCCCATCGCCTCAGGTTCCGAGGCCGTCTGCTCAATCGGCGACGAAGTGTTTCGATTCTTCTGCTTATGTCATAAACATCTCCAGACAGCAGATGATGGCCGCGGCCGTGGACATCACGTGGGTCTTCCTACTGACTCTGTATATGGCCATCAACGCCCTGTTGTGGAGCGTCACCTATCCGGAGATCCGGGCGCTTCATCCCCGGGAAGAGGTCCAAGAGCTCGTCAACGTCTCGTTGGACATGATCGATCAGTGCTCGGAGAGATGGCCGGGGACCTCGGCGGCCTCGCAGCTATACTCGACCTTCGCAAAGGCCTGCCTGCAGAGCTACGAGTCCAGGGATACGCCCACCTTGTCCAACTCGAGCTCCTACGATACGCCACCCCCTCAACCAGACACCGGCTCTCAGCCGTTCGAAGCCTCGAAACACGCGGCAGCGTGCAAGCAGGGCGCATCCGTCTTCAACCCACCACAGTTCGGTTCCGTGTTCGACTCGGCGCCGGAGCCGGTAACGGAATTCGGCTTCGACAACCCGTTCTCGTCGCAGCCCACCTTCAGGTCCAACTCCATCTTCCACAACCCGACCTCGAGCGATCCCATGGGTCGTCGGTTCAGCTATTTCCCACCGGACTTTACCCAGTCTCAAGAAACGCCTCTCGCAGAGGGACCCTCGCCGCCGGGGAGCGAGTCCACGATGTCTCCGCCCATTCATTCTCCACTGCTACACGAAACGCCGACGCCTCCCCGGCACATGCCTCCCGGTGCCGAAGCGCCTCCCCCCATGAACCCCCCGCTCGTCTCCACTCCCCTAATACCGGCTCAGAATTCGAACCGGACCTCCCCCGACGTTCCCGTCACCTCGATGCCCCAACATACCCCGCAGCAGCAACAGCAACAGCAACAGCGACCGCGGCCGCCTCCGCCCGCCTTCGCCATCCCGCCCGTCCCGCCTCAGCATCACTCACACGGGCAGCGGCCCCTACCACCGCCGAGCACGATCACGGACTGGTTCAACCCGCCGCCCCCATTCATCTCCCCGTATACGTTCGGCGCCGCGGGAGGGGGGCTGTGGGGCAGCGGTCCCGCCGCCAACGGCCACGGAACGATGAACCCCAACTTCTCCCAGTTCTCCGGCCTGCCGCTCGAGAGGGAGCGCAGCCTGAGCCAGGAGCAACAGGCCGAGCTGTACGACGTCCTCGAGAACGAGGGGATGACCGACATCGACACGTATCTGAGCATGGCCATGGATTACACGAACACGAACATGAACGGGAACGCGGCGGCGGCGAATCCGGTTTCGCAGGTGCACTGGACCGGGTGTTCTTGACGAAGCGCCGAGCCGACCCTCCGCCCTTTTTTATGCTACTGTTTTGTCGCACACGATCTGGAACGGAGATACCACGTGTTTTCTGGTGGGAGGATATAGGCGTCGCATATTGCCCCCTTTATTTTCTCTAGCGTACCATGTATTTTTGATGAATTTATGACTTGCTTTCCGTTCCGACTACGGAGTCTCTAGGCCTTTGCATATCAGTCTCTCCGACCCCTGTCCGTCCCCGTAGTTGAGTCCCCGTCGTTAGTGGGAGGAGGGACACGCGCGCGGTTGACCCGGCCGGGCGCGGCTGGACTTGAAATTCGTCGCGTGAGAGACTAGGACCTTAAAGCAACCAATCCCTCCCTGGCAGATAGAGGGGGGTGTTTTCAATATACTCCCACGACTACTTGCTCGATTGAAAATCGCTCGTGGATTCTAATAGCACTTTCGAGCTCAAGAAGTCATCCTGGGCAATGTTCAAATCCGAGTAACCGTTGAAAATCACCCCCTAACGCTAGCCCCGAGGTTTCTTCTGATTTTGCGTCGCAGTAGCGTCTGCAATAACGCAGGCCAGCCTAGTTACATCCCTTTCCCAGGGGGCTGCAAGACCAACACCTGAGGAGCCAAAACCAATCAGCAGCGCAACCGGCCCGATACGGCCGCGCATATAAGGCTTGCTGACCAACCACCTAGGTAGGCGCCGATCCTTAGTTGACCTTCCGACATTTGACCCCCAGCAGGACTTTCACACATTTGAAGCAACCGGTCAGTTTGGCAATTACTCGGAAATTTGTACTCCGACGCCAGATATGTTATAACCTCGACTTCCTTTTACTCCGCGACCTCCCGAACTCAACTGGGCACATGGGTTCCTGAATTTGGGCGGTCAAAGTCGAATTACATGTGGCTGGAACCGGGACTTGCCAATCGGATCGGCGGTGCTCAGCCACGTATTTGCTAGCCTTGCTAACGTGTACATCGAGTGACGCTGCCGCGTCAGTCTCGAAAAAAAAAATTCATCTTGTCGCGGGTGCGACGCCATGGAATCGACCGCATATAAATGACGCCGATAGGTAGGAGATTGTCCGTATCGGGGCTCTCCTCCCTATCCTAGACGTATCGAGTGCATATCTACCAGACGGAGACACGATAGTGTCCCAACCCTGGTAGCAATATTGCGACATGCGTGTCCCCCCCCCGGTCGATTCTACACATTCCTCCACCTCTTATGAAGTCAAGGAACTCTCATATCGGTAATCGCCTCTAGCCATGACGCCGAACAACAGCGCCGGGGATTTTGAGTTTGATGCACCGGAATCCAGCCAGCTCTCTGAACAAGACCCTAGAGCTCGCCATAGCTCATGTGACGCCGCATCAACATACCTTCATAGCGATGATGATCGACTCGCCGCGTCACTTGCCGGATTGCTACCGCTTTTGACAAAATGGGCGCCCCTGAAGCGAGGCCTGGGACGTATAGACGCATTTGACAAGGCTTGGCAATCGGCGGGTACGCCATCATCAAAAAGGCGCGGTGTTCCCTCATCTACTGGCAGCGAGGACGAGGCCGCATTTGCCGAAAGCACCGGCGCGGATAGAAGACCACGGGCAAAAAACAGCCCGGAGGAAAGCCTGGCTGTTCCTGAGGCAAGAAGTCCATCACCGAGGCTCGTGGAAGCCGCTCGCAACTGCCTCCGCCACCGCATCAGCGACGTCCTCGGAGCCACCACCCGAGGCGCTGCGCGGGGCGAGCAGAGCGATCCCAGCAGCACCTCCTCTCGGACGAGAGCGGTTCAGTCGCCGCAGCAACGTACCAACGGGGCTGGTAAGCGGAAGGCCACCGAACGCGCAGAAGGGCCGGGCGACGACAGCGACGCGGATGATGTTAAGAAGCGACACAAGGGTCATCCGGAAAAGAGTCCCGGGGTCATACGCGATAGGTTCGCCTGTCCCTGTTTCAAGAGAGATCCGCAGCTGTATGGGCTCGAGTCCGACTGTGCCAGCCACTCTTGGGACATTAGGCGACTTAAGTGAGTGTCGCCAATAACCCCTGGGAACGCAATGCATTGTTAAGCGATATCGGAAGGGAACACCTCGGTCGACGGCATTTACCACGGTTTGAGTGCGGTCATTGCTTCGCGGGGTTCTGCTCGAAGACCAAGATGGAGACCCACCAAAGGGACTGTGCTACACCTACCGGAGTGGACCGCGATCGTCCCGCACAGCTCGCCCGGCAGAAGTACGGGAGGATCATGGATAAGGAGCGTTTCAAGCGCTTGTCCGGTCACGCAAAGTGGTTCGTTATATTCGAGATACTGTACCCCGAAGTTCCACGCGCGGAATATCCCTCGCCCTGTGAGTTCATATAGCCCCCTATATAGCGTTCCTGAGGGACTGATGCCGTCGTAGATCACGAACGCAGCTCCGTCGAGGGCTTCCTCCGCTTCGCTCTTCAGCAGACGCCCTTGCACCTACCCACGGAGCTTGACCAGCTCGCCCTCGACATGGGTAGCGAGGACGCAAGGGATCGCGTGACGGAGGTCGTGAAGGGATTTCTCTGCGGCGTGTACGACAATTATCGGGACTCCCAGAGACTAACGTCGTCTACTACGCTCCGCGCCCAGAATAGCCTGGCGTTAGAACCGGCGGACCCCTTACCCAACGGGCAGGCAGCGCCAGAGACGACGGTAGACCCTATAGCGCCCGGCGTTCGGTGCTATGTCGAGGCCCTCCTGCCTTCTGGCTTCGCCAATGAGGAGACTACTCTGGTACTACCCGGCCAGACGGCCCCGTCCTCTCGGGACTTCGAAGAGAGAACAGGACCCCCGTTCGATGGGTTACCACATACGGCGGATAATGGCCTGGATGGCTTGCTGGGCTTCGACGACACGTACACCCCTGACCCGGGCTTGGAGCCTGGCTCTGCCTTCTGGGACTCGGGAAACCTTATGGAGGCCGAGGGTGAGCTTTTTCGCTGAGGATGCATGCATGCATGACTAAAGAGAAATGCGAGGCTAGCATCAAGGCCGACAGAACGACGCCTTTGTAGTTAAAAGCCGGCACGGAAAGGAGATTTCATCAACAGGATTCGATACGGATCTGGTGAGGTCGTGTTTGGGAAGGTAGTGAAAGCGTAATCGCACCCATCATGAGAGGGCATGGTGAAAATGGGTCGGAGGTTATCTCAAGGTGGTCGTCTTCGACATGCTGTAGCTAGTCACAAATCTAGTGCTACATTGGCCCACTCCGGCTTATTACCCCTGTCGCGATATACCTGGGAGGGCTACGCAACCCGGACTCGGGGTCGTTGCACCTGAACGGTGGAAGAATTGCGACCGCCTTCGGTCTATGGAGTACTGCAACGCCCAGCAAGCAGTATTGTCAATCCAAGATCTTTTCCTCCACGCCAGCACGATTCCGGTGTGCCGTGCCCCTCGCAATACTACTCAACGGATGGGGTGCTTGTCCGCGGGGAGAGTCCAAACCAATCCATACTCCGTCCACCGCACCCAACACTCAACCGCCCCTCAACCCAACCCAACCCCCCTTCCCTAATGCTCGAGCACGACCGGCCTCCCCCTCTCCCAGTTATCGATACTCTCCCTGACATTGACCCAGTACCTCAGCCTCACGACCTCGCGCCTCGCGGCCTCGAGGTCGTCCCTCGCGAACGCGTCCTCGAGCACGGCCTCGCTGGCACGGATGCGGTCCTCGTTCTCGGCGCGCGGGGCGGCGAGGTCGTCCTCAGAGGCGGCGTCCTCGACGCGCTCGCGCGCCTCGAGCACGGCGCCCAGCAGCGCCGGGTCCTCGACGCGCGCCGCCTCGTCCTCGGCGTCCCGCACCCCGCGCAGCCGCAGCACGTACACGGCGCGCCGGAACGGGCTCGCCAGCGTGTGGAACGCCTCGTTGATGCGCGCCGACGCCGCCTCGGCGCGCCGCTTCAGCGACGGCGCGCGCGCGTGCGCGTCCGGGTGCGCCCGCGCCTGCAGCGCCAGGTACTCGCGCCGCAGCGCCCGCACGTCCACGCGGAACGGCCCCGCCGGCGGCGGGCCCCGGGGCAGCGTCTGCGGGAAGAGGTCGTAGTGCGTCTGCGGGACCTCGGGCCCGGGGCCCGATGTCGGGGCCGGGGCTGCTTCTTTCGAGTTGGCGCCGTCGCCTCCTGGCGGCGAGGGATGTTCCTCGGAGGCGGCGGAGCGCGGCGGGGACCGGCTGTGGTGCACGGATCTCGTTGCTGATCGCGGGGATTGCCGTCTATGTTGTGCGATGGCGATGGAGGATGTGGCGGCGGCGGTTGGTCGAGAGAGTGATGGGGTGGCAAGAGTTCGGGAGGACGGGGCGCGCTGCCGTCCCTGTAGCTGTTGTCTGCAGGCGTCGCAAAGACGGCCGACTTGCCGCCTTGGAATCAGCGAGGGCCGCATGGTGTTTTAGATGCTAATGATACCGAAAAGAGTGCAAATGTAAGAGTTTCGCGGAAAATACGAAGAGTTGTCGAGGGGGGGCACGTCGGAGCCGTCCCTGGCGACTCTTTATGGAGGTTCGGGGATGACGTTAGACAAGGCTCGGCGAAAGAATTGTCTCGGCGCCGACTCTGGCCTCGGCTCAATCCCCCCACTCTCCCCCCACGTACCCCCCAACCAAAAATACCCCGAAGCGATTCCCTCGCTCACTGATACACCCATCCGAAGCTCCTGGTGAAACACAGCGCTAAGAAACGTAGAACGCGTGAAACGGACGTCTTCCATATAAGGAGGCAATACGGATTCGTTGGACAATATTTGCAGCGGAGACGCCGGAAACAATGACAGATTCTGCGTTAATTAATCCTTTTTTATTTTCATCCAGGGGTATCATGGACCGGATCCTATCCTACAGCCGACCCTACAGCTCCCTATCTAGCTATGCCTTTCGCATCGTAATTATGAGAATGCCTTATTCGAAAGGAAGCTACAGCCGCCCACCCATCTACCCAGGTTAAATATTAAAAACATGACGACGCGGACAAGGCGTCCGGTAAGAGTCTCGTAAATAATCGTAAAGAGGCCTACCTTCCTAGGACAAGCGCACATCGCGCCAGAATCCCCGTTCCACGTGCCACCACCTCTCGCGATCCCTCTTGTCGCCGATATCCCGAGCGTTCCAGCGGCCCTCGCAGCCGCCGCCGCCGCCGTCTCCGTCCCTCGGGCCCTCGCCGCGGTCCCCGAGCAGGTCCGCGAACCCGACGAGGCCGCCGCCCTCGTCCGTGGCGCCCTGGTCCGGGGTCAGCCGGTAGCGGATCCGCGACGCGGCGTCGCCGAGGAAGCCGCCGAGCTCGAACTTCTTGACCACGGCCCCGCCCTCGTCGACGACGTTGATGACGAAGCGCGGTTTCGTCCACGCGGCCTCGAGACGGCCCTGCGCCGCGATGCGCGACTGGACGAGGTTGCCGCAGCGCGGGGCCGGCGGTGCGAGCGCGGCGGCCGCCTCCTGCTGCGACGGGCTACTCGCGGCCGCGCCGTGTGTGTCCGGGAACATGAAGCCCAGGGGCGACCTGGTCGGCGTCTTGGGAGTGGTCGGCGTCGTGGCAGTAGCCGGGTCCGGTTTCGAATTCGCCGCCCGCCCGATGAGGCCCCGGTACCTGTCGCCGGCCATCTCGATCCTCGCCTCGGGCTTGCAGAGGGCCTGGAAGAGGCCTTCGGGGTCGTTGGGCGCTCGTAGGACGCGCAGCGACGGAAACCCGCTCGCCTCTATGCTCTTCGCCAGGATCGAGTCCGCTATGCTGGCGCACGTCGGGTGGCTCGTGACGTCCCAGTGCAGCTCGCGCAGCGTACGCGAGGCCAGAAACGGGAACAGCCAGATCACTTCATCTTCCGGTAGAAGCAGCGTCTTCTCCTGGACGAGGGAAAACGTCTCAAGAGACGTAAGATGGAAGAAGATCCGACCCAAGACCGGCAAAGACTCCAGGTTCGTGTGCCGCAAGGTGAGGGTCTTGATGCCTTGACTAGAAGGCCGCCTCGTAAAAGCCGCGAGGCCCGCGCTTGTGACACCGCGCATGTGTGATAGGGAGAGGGTCTGTAACGGAGGCAACGACAGCAGGTTCGAGTCGTTAAAGGCCGTGGGCGGAAAATGCGACAGATAAAGGTGTTTAAGAGCAGGTAGGTGGGCCATCGTATTTCCCAGCAGCGAAACCGGCGTAAGAGTCGCTCCCGGGAGACAGTGTATGGCCAAGGTGGTCAACTGCGACCAATTGACGTGCAACTCGACAAACCTCGCGCTTTGGTCCGGCTGAAGATCCCCCGGCGATGCACCAGAGTTGGATTTCGCGCGGGGTCGCCCCTGCGGTGGCGAAGCTTCCACCACCCAGGTCATCTCCTTGAGGTGCTCCCGGGTCGACAACGCGTAGAATAGGCGGTTGAACGAGTGGTCGTAGTTCTGGTGAAATCCCACGAGACGCTCGAAGTTCGGACACGCCATGATGATGGACGCGACCAAGTTCTGGTACTTGTCCAGTGGCGTATCGGCAGGCACCGCCGGCGGCTTGAGGCTGCGCACGAGTGCAGCGATACGAGGATTCGATCTCAGGGTGCGGCGCAACAGGACTAATCGGGTTCCGCAACCCAGCCTGTAGCGCTTCTTTTGCACTTGTGACTCGGCCCCGACGAGCTGTATATCCTCGTACCTTCTCATTCTGTCAGCAACAGCTCCTCTATAATCCATTTTCCTGGGTATAATTTGCTCACAATGCAGCCCGTGCCCGTTTCAGAAATCTCCGCGCAGCAACGGCGACCGAGCACAGGTCCCTCATCATGCATGTCGCGCAGCTGTCACTCCCCGGTTGGAGGTGCTTCTGTTTTAGACTGCTCAGAGTAAGTTCAAGCACCTCGTCTGGCAGCGCGGTGAAGAGTTCCCCCGGCGCCCTCCTCTGTCTGTTCTGCTTGATCGGCGCGGGTCGTTGAAAGCCGTGCTCCGGCTTTCGCGGGCTTATATCCAGGGAATCGAAGCTCGTGAAGCTGGAACGACTGTTCGAGGGGCTTGCGATCGTGACCTCGAAGCTGTCTCCTGACAGGACGGTACTCGCGGAGCTCGAGCTGCTGCTCGAAGGCCTCGGCCGGTCATACATAGGAGGCCGCTGCATTTGGTTATGATAACCAGCAGGCGATCCCTGCGGCATTCGGTTCGGTCCCTGCGATATTCGACTCGGTCCCCGCGGCATTGGATTCGGGCCCTGCAGCATTCTGCTCGGTCGTCGGCCTTGGCCGCAAGTCGGCCCCATCGCGGTGACGGTGGAGCGATTGGTCCTCATGTCCACGTCCCGATTTGGTCGGTCCCCCACTGCGAAGGATTCGGGAGGGAATCCGTCGTGAACTCGTGGGGCCGGCCCGGGACCCATCACGGAGCTCATCTTGCATGCTCTGCGTGGTGGCACAGGCTTCAGAAAATTATCGTCCAACACCGGACGCGAGAGTACCACCGATGCGGAACGAGCTCTTTGGTGTCTTGTAGGAAATCTGCAGGAGAAAGGAGGGAGATTAACAACGTCAATAGGGGAGCTAATTAACAGCAGCAAGAGGCTAAGCGAAGACGGCAGATATTAGCGAATTTGGATGGGTCCGGGATTGCTGACGGGGATCCTCAGGAGATCGTACCTGACGATCCGAGTGAGCGACGCAGGTTTGTGCAGTCTAGAAAAAAAAAAGCTTTAAACCCTTGGGCATCAAATGCTGTCCTCCTCCTTATGGTCATTGAGAAAGTTTACCGATTCCCCAGCCGTTTATAACAGCGTTTAGGTCTGCATTGATCGAACAAAACCGAGATTGACTTCCAAGACCTATCCCGTATTGGTATGTCGCGGCTGCGCTCGGTTGCCACTTGGCGGTAGAGTATCGGGGGGTGCCCATTGCGCTGAAAATCCTAATCTGAACGCCCCCTGAGGAAGTGGAAATAAAATGTTTCCCCCTCGGGCCCCCTTTCGCAAGAGCGGCTGATCGGCTTTCCCGCATGACAGGGTGGGTGGTGCCGCGCGTGCCATCTTCTTGGTTAGCTTCACGCTTGACCGCGATTCTCGCCGCCTAGCTAAGGACTATGACGAAATCGTAGTATGTCGAGTGGAGACCACTCGCGTAAGCGTAGATGAGATTTATCATTTCGCGATATCTGAAGAAATGCAAGAAAAGGCAGTAGCTCGAGAAACCGACTACGGCAACCCAGTAACCCGGTGCAAGGAAGCAATTCCGAACGAGATGTGAACGAGCGATTAGACGGACGGACGGCTGGACTACCACCGACCATCAAGCGAAAATGACTTACTCGGGAGTTATGTCAGAAGTGGTTGTTTCTACCTCGATTTTGGGATGGCCTGGCTGGTTTGGCTGGTTATCTGACTTGTCTTCGACGGCGACTTGAATTGCAGACATTGACTTCCGCCGCTTTTTCAGGACCGACCGCTGTCTGGGCGGCTTTCGGGTCTCCGCCTGTTCGAATACACGCATTTTTTCGAATATATGAGCGGGCGGCTTATGAGACCGTCGCTGTTCGAATATATGGGCGTAGGCGGCTGCGCTCTTATTATACGACGTCCCGGCGCTTGCCATCATCGTTTATTGGCCGACGCTTATGGGGAGGGCAGCCGTTCGATACGGCGCAACCTCAAATGCAGAAAAAGCCCCCAGTGGACGGCTGAGTTGCATCGCCCGGTGCCGTCTCTCATATGATTCCGATTTCAGCTGACCTTAGAGGCGTTCTGTCGGCTTGTTGAGTTACGGGATGTACAGCGCGACCCGAAATGGAGGGGGTGAAGGTCCACGAGATCTTAAATTCGAGGCGAGCTCAGGATATATGTTCTGAAATATGATGACGAGTCGTACGGGACCCTACACGTAGATGGAAAAGTAAGCTAGCTTGGGCATAAAGTTTATAGAGGATCGGCGCCTTTCGAGTTCGGGACCAGGAACCCTCCCGATGGGGACCAACTACAGATCAGAGATGATGATGATGCAAGGCAAGGTAAGGCAAGGCAAGACAAGACAAGGCAGGCCGGGGCGCGGAAGTTAGCTGCTCGGTCAATGTGGAGGAGGTTCATACGACGGAGGCGCCATTAAATGATGGGTCGTATCATTCAGCAGTTCGAGCCATACTTATCGAATCATCCAGGCCATCTATAGCTGACTGTGTCAGCCGCTTTGCCATTATGTCAGGACCCTACATTCTAGCCCCCTGGATTCCGTGGTGCTGGGCCCGTTCTTACGGCCAGCGTGGCCTGCGAAGAGGCTCACTCGGCCAGCACAAGGCGATGAGATGGAGATGCCTATGCTTAACGATGCAGAGCCACAAGACCCTGCCTAGCATGGCGCAGGTTAACTTGTTTTTGTTAGTTCATGCGTGGCGGAGCCGTTCCTCCAGGTATGTCATGTCGCACGATATTTCCATAGAGGGGCCAATCATTTTACGTATTGGGGGTTGCCCGGCCTGCTAAACCCGGCTGTCGTGCCCCATGGCGGGGCCAGAGTCCGGCTTTTCAAGAATGGCATCTTGGTCGCTTTGGACGCTGCGCGGCCATGTGCCGAAGAATCGAACTTCCCTCTTACGAAGGATGACGAGGATGTTGACCTTGCGGCATCAGCTGCGTGCCGTACGGCTTTGGTAGCATTCCCGATTAGAGAATGCCAGCCATATTTACAAATATAGAAAGAGGCACACTCACACTATTGGCCGATACACTTGTGTGACATGCACACCTCTGATATGCATGGTCACTACGGGAGGTTACATGGGCTGCTGCATGGGTACCTACTGGATCTATAGCAAGCCAAGCACAATGGATGCAAGCAGTTATAGCTCGAACAGGTATCTTTTGCTGATATGCATTGCGTGGAACACCTCAGCATCCTCATCGATTCCCGTGGAATAGCCGCTGGTAAGTAACTATACCATCGGCGCCATGTTGAATGTACATCTATTGGATTCTAAGGGTCGCACCTGCGAGGGAATACATACAGTATTCAATTGGCAGTGGACAGCCATGCTCCATGGCCGCACGTATATATGTCTACTAAGTACAGCTTCGAATCATTCTTAAGAGCGAAATAGGTAGCAATATCGAATCAAGCAAGGAATTATTTAGGTTAAACTGTTGAAGTTGATCCATTTTTGGGAAACGAAGCATTTCAATTGTTTCGATGATGCGTATTAACTGCATGCTTACTTAGGTAAGCGAGGATAACCCATCAGCACGTGATTGAGAAGCTCGGGCGCCCTGTCACCCCGAACCCCCTTGACTGGGGTAGGTTACCTAAGCTAGGTACGTACCGCCAGCGTCCTGCAGTTGGAGATTTTACGTGCGGTTCGACGGGACGCGCTCCATATACGGACGGGACAGGAATGGGGTTGAGCTTTCCCCCTGCAGGGCGCAAACACCAAACCAGCGACTATTTCGTGCTTCGTCCATCTCGCAGATTCCCAGCCCAACCCGCATCCGTACAAAAAGCCCCTGCACAAAATATCCGCACATGCGTAGCGGCTTCGCGAAACCCTTACGTTTGCCGTAAACACCCCATTCGTGACGCCGGATTTCGCGCGATTTCTCTCGACGGGAGAGACACCCAGATCACGATCCCGCGGTTCGATGCCCTAGTGGTCTCAGTAGTCTCGGCCTCGGTGTACGAATTCGCACCTGCTTCTACGTTCCGCTGCCTCGTGAGATGAGATGACCTCTTGTCGGCGAGTATAAATCATGGAGTCCCCAACTACTCCTCAAGCTTTTCTTTCCAGCTATGCGCCGCGTCTCCGCGCCTACAACAACTCCCTCCTAACCCCCGTCATCCACTCCAATGCGCCCGCAGGACCCTTGTCGCGGACCACGAAGCGAGGCACGACCATCGTCAACTACGCGGAAGACGGGTTCGACTACGATGACGACGACGACGACGATCCCCGAAGGAGACCTACGGGTCTGCGCAGCATTCGACGCGAAGATAGCAGCTCGAGGGCCGACGCCGGCGACAAGTTCGGAAAAGAGACGTCGAAGCCCGTCAGTGTCCAGGGCATCTATAGAGAGTGGATGCTCAAGACCAGGAGCCGGTCGGATCTTCATAACCAGGCTCAGGCTTCGATGCCCGTCACCCTCATCCCCATCCGCATCGACGTCGACATCCCCGCCTTCATGCCCGTGGCGCCGCTCGCCCTACCCAGGGGCGTAGCCCATCCCGGTCCTAACATGGACCCGACGCTGTATAGGAACGGGGAGATGACGGTGCCCTTCAAATTGAGGGACATCTTCCTGTGGAATCTGCACGAGACCGTCATAACCACCGATCAGTTTGCCGCCACCCTGGTCCAGGACCTCGATCTCCCGAACCAGGGAATCCTCATCGGCGAGATCAGCAAACAGATCCGGACACAGCTGGAGGAGTACGCAGGCGTCGCGCTTCATCCACTGTTCCATTCCGAGGATAGGACGCCCCCCAACGGCTCCGCGCCCGCACCCGTCGCCCAGCCATCCTTCCGCGATACCCCCGCCACCCCGGCCACGCCTCTTCCACAGTCTACGCGCGGTCCCGAAACCCCGTTCCGCTTCGGCGCCGACACGCCTACCAAGGTCGCCGGTTCCCAAGCCCCGGATGTTACGGCGACCGCGACGCCCGTACCCGCGAGCTCGGATGATCTCAACCCCGACGATACCTACCGATGCATTATCAATCTCAATATCAATCTGTCGTCCCAGCTGTACACGGACAAGTTCGAGTGGTCGTTGCTGCATCCTCCCGGCACGGCGGAGGCGTTTGCGAAGGTGACCTGCGCGGACCTAGGACTCGCGGGGGAGTGGGTTCCCGCCCTAACCCATGCGATTTACGAGGCCGTGCTGCGGCTGAAGAAGGAGGCCTGCGAGTCCGGCGGGCTGGTAGCCGGATGGGGCGCGATGGGCACCGAGCTTCCGAACGACGCCGCCCACGGGGTCGACGCGGGTTGGCGGTACGACCCCGAGCACCTCGCCGACGAGTGGGAGCCGAAGATCGAATTCTTGTCGAAAGAGGAGATGGAGAAGCGGGAGATCGATCGCGAGCGTCAGATCCGCCGTCTCCGCCGCGAGACGGCTCGATTCAGCAGCAACACCGGCATGATCGGTGGCACGCCGCTGGGTGGCGGTCTCGGTCTGGGGATCGAGCTGGAGGAGGAGCGGATGGGACGAGGAGAACGATCCAAGAAGAAGCGGAGATTCCGGAGCCTGAGTCCCCTCGGCCGATCCGGCACGCCGGGCGGCAGGGGCACCCCCGACGCGGGCTACGGTGGCGGCAGCGGCTCGCTCACCGAACAAGAGAGGCTGAATTGGCGCTGCAGCCATTGCCGCATCTGGGGCACGAGCGTCTGGGCGGTCAGAGACGGCCCGCACGGTCCGAAAGTAAGTACCCGAATAGTTCAGTCGCCTCAGGGATACGCCTTTTGCTGATGACATCCCAGTCTCTTTGCGCCAACTGCGGTCGAGTATACGAGCAGACCAAGAAGCTGCCGAGATGGACGAAGAGCTTACACGGGATAGACATAAGACCATTCTAGGGGATGATGGGTTGGTAATTGACCAGGCGAGGCTTCGAAGCTCGGACGAAGAGACGGGGGCACGGCTTGAGCGAAGCGAGCTGACATGTACGAGCCACGGCGTCTTCATTTTGCAGGGTCATGGTATATGCACGGAGTCGATTCGCGGCTAGGGTCGTTGGCCAAGGCGACACCAACGTCGCCAACGCGGACGCGGCAGTAATTTGGTATTATCTCTAACACGCAGAGCGGCTTTGGGGGTTATATAGTGCCTTGCAACAGCTCTTCGGCATTCTGCTGCTGCCTTTGTATACTAGGATACAGATGCGAGGTTCGGAAGTCGCGTGACGCCCAGCAAGGAGCCGGCTGGCCCAACAGCGGAGCGCGACTTTAATAGAAGCAAAATCGAAAAAAAAAAAAGATAAAGACCGGATCTTGACCTTCACCGCACATGATAATAATGCTAACTCGTACGGAAGTCGGTGAGAGCGGCCGGCCTGGCGCGCGCCTAGTAAGTTCCCGGGACGATCCTGTAGGGGGCGTCCCCCTTGAACAGCGCCCACCGCTCCCCGTCCTTCTCGGCGCAGTACTCGTCGAGCGCCGTCACGGCATGCGAGCTGAGGTCCCAGCCCTGCCACAAGCCCATCGCCACGCTGCCGTGCAGTACACTCCCCGCCACAGCGCGGACCCGAAGCAGTTGACGTGGCGCGCCCACCGCCAGAGCCCCGTCCCGCAGACCTTCCCGGCGTTCTCCGGCCGCGCTTTGAACGTCCCGCGCTGCCGCTCCGGCGACGCCGGCGGGAACTCCTCGGCCGAAAGGTAGTACACCCAGAGGATCTGCCTGAGGCTCGAGCCGGCCGCCATCGCCACGAGCACGGCGCCCGCGCCCACGCCGTCGAAGGCCGCGATCCCCCGCGTGAACGGCGGCAGCGGGGACGGCGCACCGGCGATGGGCCTGATGCCGAGAGTGCTCGGCGGGCGGTGGCCGAGCCCGACGGACGACGATAGCAGCGCACACCGCAGCGGCGCGTCGAGAAGCCGCCGCCCGGCGAAGGTCGAAGTTTCTAGCGGCGTCGGGTTCTTGCGCCCGCGCTTTACTAGGTCGGGGCGCGCGCTCGGGGGGCGAGGGCGCCGGCGCCGGCGCCATTGCGTACTCCCTCGTGTTGAGTTAGGTGAGTTCCCATGATGGCTTCTCTTCCCTGCCGTACAACCTTGGGGCTCAAGAAAAGAAAAAGAGTCCAGGCACGGCAGAGAGAGCCCGGGCCGCGTAGTGGAATATTATAGGAGGGCTGGTTCATAGTTGTCGAACGTGGCCGCCAATGAAGCTTTTCGCAGGCAGCGTCTCGCCCTGTGTGTTTGTTTCGAAAGCTTCAGGTCAGCTCGGCACGGAGCTCGGGGGCTTGTGTGGGGCGCCCATCCCGGACTATGGCGACATGGGCTCAGCCCGCTGTTTCCCGGAGGTGTAGAATGAGGCTTCTATTGATCTGGGTCCGATAAGGCGAGTGTTGCGAGAAACGGCTTATGGGTGGGCAGGTATTTTCGGTGAGACCGCCAAGTCCTGGCACTCCGACTCCCGGTTATTTTGCCACAATGCCCGCCAACGGGACCCATAGGCATGACGGGGCCGGAGCCGGAGCCGTGCCTTGCCCTGCCCTGCTCTACTACGTCACATGCGTTACACGCACAATCAACTTCCGAGTCTTGCTACATATTAGGGGCAAGGCATTGACTCCTGCTTGTTCCCGGTACTAAAAAGAGCCGCTCGGAAAAGGAGCCGCAAAGCCTTACGCCATTGATAGCTGGTACTGAGATACGCAGAATGCAATGCGTCTGTGCCCGACAACGACCATCTTATTCGGCCTGCTATTAATAAGCATCGAGGTACCATACATTGATTGGTTACATCACATCAAAAAACCGTTTCCGTAAGTATCAACGGATAAACCAAACGGCCTCGGTCTTATATATTAAATTGCAATTTCTTTACCGAGTAAGTTAGCTACCCACTTCATGTACTACCCTCTTTACGCCTTACTGAAGATTCGAGATACCCTGCGCACTGATCCCATCTATAAGGTTATTTATATCCATCAAACAACATCTCCTTAGAAAACAAAACATACCTTCTTAATCCTCAGATTTTGATGATTCTAATGATATGGGTTTTGCTGCTTAATTGTGTGCTGTTAAGGCGATTGATAACGTTGTAAATGGAAGGTCTATTCGAGCGGCCTCCAAGTTACATCAGGTCGAACGTACTTATTTTCGCCGCAGAATTGAAGGTATACAGGCCCGAGAGGAGTATAACCAGAGTCGCCTGAAGGTATTTAAGGTCCTTGAAGATAGGTTAGCTAAATGGATCGTGATCTAGGGCCAGCTTAGGTACGTTTTTCCTTATGCCCGATTTCGTACGTACGCGCAATATCTCCTTATCAAATCTAATAACCCCGAACGCCTAGGAAGAAAGTAGGTAACGCGATTTTTTTAATGCTATTACGAAATTCGGACTTTAAGGGGTCGGGCTATCGATTATTAGCGCTTAAACGGGGTTACGGAAGCTATTTATATGGTGTTATTCGACCGGTTAGCCCTGCCGGAGATACGGAGAATATATTTCCGGAATAGATATAACGCCGATAAGTTCGGGATGATAGAGGGCATAGGAAAGAATTTTTTCGTGTTCGATAAAGCCTTTAAAAAGTTTATTTTTTTAAGGATACCTTTAAGCGTATCTGGATATCGGTTATAACCTATATTAACGTAAACGAACGCGCCCTTTTTCCGTTAATCATATTTAGCGGCGTTAACGTACAATAATAATAGTTTCTTAATACGAAGGACCAACTATATAAACACTAGTACTTTACGATATCTTTAAATAGCTAAACTAATACCGATATTAGATTAAAATAATTGCGCGAAATATTTGTCCTTTATACGAAATTTGCTAATCTTTTAAAATAAAGGCTTTTTATTATCGACGGTTATAATAACTATACAGCTAAAAAATTTATATAAACTTGCCTAGTTAACAAGATTTATATCCTTTTTTTGCCTTTATATTTATCGTACGCTTGGCAACCGCTTAATATAGGTATTTTTTTCGTTTTAAAACGTAAATACCGTTATTGGTTTAAGGAGCGCTGTTATAAAAGAGCTTCGGAAATAACAGATAAAACGGACTTTTTATAAGCGCTTACCAAGGCTTGAGAAAAGGTTATAAAGATTTTACGATATATTATAAAAGGTTTTAAAGCTTTAAAGATATAGCCCGTTAATCGAGATAAAGCTTTAAAAAGCAAATATATATATAAAAAAACAAGATATAAAAATAGACCGGTTACCGAATCGTTTATTATTTTATAACAACTCGACTTTCTCGAATTAATCGCTTTAATAGGCCTTAATATATTTAAATTTTTAAGGGATTTAAAAATTCGTAAGAAAGCCTTAATTAAGGTCGATCTAGCCTTCGGAAAAACTACCGTTCGACTTCTTTTCCGTAAGATGATGTAAGATAATAGATAGCTATGAGCTAGGGTGAGGTGATTTCCGACCAGTCGTAAAGCAAATTCCAAGAAATAAATGTATTAGATTACTTCTATCTGGCGTTTCCCATTAACTGCTAGATAGTGGATTCATATTAGTAAGTAGGTCGGTAACTGATCGGTAGCTAGTCGGTTATTAATTTTATCCTTATAAAGGCTATATTTTTATAATTATCCCCCCTTTTTAAGCTGTTAATCGTTAATAACATTATTATTAATTTAATATAATATGTTTTGTAAATTTGATTCCGTATATTTGCCGATAATATACCGTTATATTAGTTTATTAATGATTTTTATAATAATTAATACATATCATATTGCGTAATTAATTATGTTCCGCTTAATATTTTATTATGATCTGTGTTTTAACCTTATTTTGTTTACCTTTTTTTTCCCTTTTCGCAGCAATATTTCTATTCCTTTTACGTATATATTTCCTTCGGTTTTTCGTTTTTTATTTTTATTTCGCCTTTTCCGTTTATTTTACATATAATTTCTATTTGTTATATTTTTTTCGTAAGAAATTTTAATAAAAATAATACTTTAATATTAATAATAATCAGGATTTCCTTTAACGTTATTTTCTTGACGTTAACGGTAAAATAAATATTAATTGTATTACGGGCGATAATAAATTATATTATATTTATGTAATATAAAGTTATTTCCATTACCGTACGATTTATATTTAAATTCCGAGCATTTTAAAGTACGTTAGAATTAATTATTATTATAAAAATTTTCGCACAATAAATAATTATTTCTAATATTATTAATATCGTTATTTAATTTCCGTTCAGATTCCAACCGTCCTTAAAAATACCGCCTAAATTATTTTTTAATTCGATACCGATAATTAGAAGTTAATCGACGAATTCGAGAAAATTTGTATTACGGGTACCTAATACGAATATTCCGACGTAATTACGATTAATTATTGATTTAACGTTTTTCGTAAAACCAAATTCGCTCTTAATGCAATTATTATTAAAAAATATTATTTCTTTAATATAACGGAAATCGATTTCCGATTATCCGTTATAATTTCGGAAATCCCATTTTAACGCCGTTTTATAAATTTATAAATTTAAGTCTTTTTTATAAGTATTATAACCATTTTTTATTATTTGATAATTAATTTCCGATTAGGCGTAATTTTAAAATATCTTTATAAATAA
This sequence comes from Monosporascus cannonballus, assembly GCA_004154925.1. Classification (NCBI taxonomy): domain Eukaryota; kingdom Fungi; phylum Ascomycota; class Sordariomycetes; order Xylariales; genus Monosporascus; species Monosporascus cannonballus. The sequence goes on along the minus strand of QJNS01000120.1, from coordinate 222,238 downwards.
AGTAATTTTCGAAAACCGTTATATTATTATGTTTTTCGTTTATAAATATTTTGCGCCCGTATTTTAACGTATTAACTAAATTTTAATACATATTAATAATTATAATTAAAAACGGTTTTGCTCGGCAAAATTATTATTAAACCCAATTACGTTAAGCGTTTTAAAAATAGCGCCTTATTTTCGATTAATAACAAATTATATTCTAATTATTTAAACTTTGTTTTTCGGGAGAAATAAAATATTCCTAAGATTTTTCCAGGTTTTACGCTTAATAAATTTAATAAATGTATTTATTTTTTGCCGTTATATATTTTTTTTTAAATATTTTTCGATATTGTTATATTAATTTCTTTAATATATTTATCAAAAGTTAATTAACGTAAAACTTAATAATTAAACGCAAAATTGTATTTTCCAAATAAAAATTTAATTGTTTTAATATTATTTATCGGTGTTTAACTAATATATAATATAATAACTATTTGCCAAAAATTTAAAAATAATTATGTAACTATATAATGTTTTAACGTTAATATCTTAATTTTGCTTAAAACTATATTTTGTAATTTTTGTAATTATTAGGCGACCAATTTCCGATCGAGTTATTATTATTTTGCGGTTTTTAAGTTATTTTACTTTTTATAAATGTATTTATTTTTTTTCGTAACGTTATAATATTTTAAGCATATATTTAAAATGTTTTGAGGGTTTTTACGTATTGTAGTCGGCGGGTTAACGTTTTTATTTAATTAAATATTAACGTTATTTTCGATTATTTCGATAATAAACCATATTTTTTATTATTTAATTTTGTGGTTTATTTATTAGATCCGGTAATGTTATTTAAACGTTACTCGGTTTCCGTTTATATTACGATTTTAATAAAAATATTGGAAATATATTATATATTCGTTAATATTTATTAAAACAATTATTTTATATATTTAAAAACATCTTTGCTTTTTAATTACAACCCGGATATAAATAAAAACGAATGTTTTATTTTTAAATTTAAAATGTTTAATTAATAAATTTATTTATTACTTTAATTAGAAATTTATAAATATATAATATTAATTATAATATTTCTTTTAAGTTACCGTTATTTTTTCCTAATATTCGTATATTATTCGACGAACAGCCGTTATTTTTTCGAGGCGTTGTTTAATTTTTTATACTTGTTTTTTAAACTTTTATACAAAGTATTTTATTATCCTTAAATAATATTTACATAAAGTTTCGAACGGAAAACAGCCGTTAAATATGTTCCGTATATTATTATATACGAATTTCGTATTTCGTAATAACCTTATTTAATTATTTTAATATTTATTAATATAATTACGAAAATTATATTTTAGGATTTAATAAATACGTTTTATTTATTTATCGGTTTATAAATAGTAAACGGTTAATATTCGCCGCTTTATTTTTCGTTTTTCGCAAAATTCCGCCCAGAATTAATTCGTTAATAATTTATTTTCATTATTAATAATTCCAGCCGCCGTATCGAATCTGTATTTTATTTTATTATAAAGTAATTAAATTAATTCGGCTGCGGTTAAGGTTTTAACCGCAAAAATAAATAGTTTTAATTTCGTAAAGCGGTCGACAATTACCAAAATTACGTTATATTTTAATTTATCTAAACCTAGGCTTTTAAAAAGTCCCGTAATAAAATTTAACAAGATTTTTTAGAAAAAATTATTTAAATAATAATAAAAGCTGTAATTATTTATACAGTTTATAGCATAATTTTATTATGCCTTAACAGTTCGGATATTACTTAATATATTTTCGAATATTATTTGTTATGTTGTTTTTAATAAAACTTTTTAGTTATTAATTTTAACGTACGGATATATCCCGTATATTTTACTTTTGTATTATTATAATATTAGTTAATTAAATATTTCCGTAAAACGTTTTATAACGAGATTACGAATTTATCTCGATAATATAAAACTTTATTTAAGTTTAAGAAATATTTTTTTTTATTTCGACTTAACATCTAATTATCCGTATTAGCTTTATAATATTTAAATTTTTAATTTGTAACCTTTAAACTTAATTATAAAATTGTCGAAAAACTTTCAGTTATAATGCCGTTTTATTTTTGGCTAATTCCTTTGCTAAAAAATATAAAACGTATTAATTATAAATAATAATTTCAATGCTAATTTCGTTTTTTTCAGATTTTTCGAAATCTAATCATAATACGGCTATAACTTATAATTGCCGTTATTTAACCGCTAATCGTATTATTACTATAATTCGCGTTTATATTATCATTTATAAGCGATAAATATAACAAATATATGGTTTTTTATTTATTTTTTTTCTAAAACGTTTCATAATCGTATAACCAAAATCTTCCGTTTTTTTACGCATATAATAATTACCTAAGTTTACGTTACCTAAAATTTGTTTAAGAATTTTATAACGAACGAATTTTACGTTGTTTTTATAAAGCCTTTTACCTTTTTATAATGCTTTAAATCGCGTTATATATTTGCAACCGTTTTTCGTACGTTTTCCGATATATTATTCGTAAATCCGGATTTGTTTTTAAATAATATAAGAATTACGTCTTTATATATAATTTTTTTAATATATAATCCGGGCGTTTAAATAGCTTATCCGTTAGGTTGGTAGCGTCCGGTCGGTATTAAATTTTAAAATCAAATTACGTAAAACGGTAAATTTATCGAGTTAATTTTTTCCTAAAGTTACGTGGCGGCGCCTTTGGTATATTTTTTAACGCTATATAATTAGTAAATATTAATTCTTTTTTTCGTACTTTTAAGGTATTGCTGTGAATATTTTATATTTTTTATAATCGTTAATAATTTATATTACCTTATATCGTTACGTTTTTCGGTTGGATTTAACTTTCGTAATTAATATATAATTAAGCGCCAATATTTCTCGTATTTTTATAAAAGTATTTTTAATATAGTTTTTATCAAGACGTCTATTTTAACCCTAGTATTTTTGGCGTTATTTTAATATCGGAAAATGGTCGCCGACTAAAAGGCATTTTTTAAGTTTCGGAACGCCCTTTTAGTTTTTCGGGTTATAAGAATTTTGTTACTTTATTTTTGCCTTACGCCCTTTTTAGGAATTTAATAATAAATTCGATAATACGCAAATAATAGGCTATAAACTTTCGATAAAAATTCGCAAATTTTAAAAATATTTAAATATTATAAATTAACTTTGGTTTTGGCTATATTTCGATTATATTAACTCGTCGGCGGTCCATTTCCAAACCGTCGATATTAATTATAAATCTTAAAAGTTTTATCTTTTTTTTAAAAATAAATTCGTATTTAAACGTTTTAATAATAATTAATATTATAATAGCTTTTCGTAAACTAGTTAAAAATATTGTGTATATTTTTTTATTATTTAAATATAAAACATATATATAATTAATTAATTTAGTTAATATTTTATATATATAGGCCTAAAACGTAATTAATACGTTAATAAAGCTAAATAATATACCGGTATATTTAAATTATCCGTATTGCGTTCGGAAAACGATTTTTTATTGGTTTCCCTTTTTAATTTTAAAATAATAATAAATATTTTTAAAATTTATTTTTAAAAATGATTTAATTAATTTTAAATAATATATTGTTTTTGAAAATAAAAATATAAAATATTAGTTTTTTATCGTTACCCGATTTAACTTCTTATAATTAACATATAATTAAAAATTGGCTTTTTTTAAGTACGAATAATATCAATATTTTTATATCCGTTTTCGAATAACGTATTCGGTTTATTTTTAAGTTTTTTCGGATATATTTTTCGAATACTTTCTTTTAGACCTCCGAAATAAGGTAAATTAGGCCGAATAAAGGCATTTTCCTTAAGATTAAATTTATTACATATTTTGTCTTTAACAGCTAAAGTATTTTTTTTGGTTATTCTTTCGGAATATATTCGCCGGAAATTCTTTAGATATATAAGAACGTCGATTATCTTTTATTTTTATTATTTCTTAAATTCCGGAATATTTATATTTTCGGTTACGTTAATTAGCCTAATAATATAAATCTATGTATCGAAAAACATTAAATCTATACTTTATTGCCCGTCCACCTTTTGTAATAATTTACATAATTATTAATATATAATTATATTTAGTAAAATACTTAATCTCTTTATTTTTAATTTAAATAATAAAAAATCGAGTATTTTTTTAATTACAATGTATTATAAAATAAATTTGCTTAAATTTCCGTTTATTTTTATTATTATTTATTATATTAATAAAAATTTCGCAAACCTTATAATATTTGATATATATGTCGTTAACGCCGATAAGGCCCAAAATATTTACGAAAATAAGTTAAAAATTAAATTTTTTCGTTAACTTTCTGCTTTTAATATTTACCTATATTTCGGTATCTATATTTACTTCTATTATTATATTCCTTATATTTCTTTTAATACATACCTTTTTTAAAAGGTGGTTTTATTCCAACCGTTTTGCAGTTATTAGCCGAAATAAACTGGATATATATATTTATTCCAGCTCCTTTTTTAGGTTTACGTTTAGAGATTAATTTGATTTATCGTTATATATTAGAACGTTTTATATAATTTTCGAAAGTTAATTTTCGTGTAACCGGAATAATAAGGTTTTTATATCCTTTTTAAATTTGTAATGTACGTTTTTATAACTTGGTTTCCTATAATTGTAATATTTAAATAGGCTTTTATGAAAATTAAGGATATTAAATTATACTGATTTACTTTAATCGGAATTAAATTAACGATTATTTATTTTTCGAATATAAAAACGTTCGTAATTCTTATTATTTTTATGTAACGTTTTTAATTTGCTTTAATAAGACTTTTTTCTGAAAATATTGAAATAAAACTATTTATCCTTATTAATATTTTTAGCGAAAAATAATCGGTTTTTTTTCGCCTTTTTTACGCGTTATAGTTATGTTTTATTTTATTTATTACGTTATTAATTTATTCCAGTTTAACGTTTATTTCGTAATACAGTATTTCGTAATCTTAGTATTAATTTATAAAAGTAATTAAAAGCAAAATATTTATTGTTCCGATTATTATCCGAATTAAAAACGTTTGCAAACTTTATTTTATAAACTAAAAGCCTTTATTTAGTATAAAAGTCCAATAACGATTAATCGTATTATTATCGTAATTCTATTAATTATTCTCTATATTTCTTATTAAAAAAATTAAAACTTACGTAATTTTGCTTAATAAAAATTTATAAGTTTTTTTATTTTTATTTTGTTTCATAATTAAAATAATTAAGCATAATGCAGTATAATTATTAAGCGTTCGTAATAAAAGCGTTTATATAACTTATAATTTATTAAATATAAATAAAGGTATTTTGTTTTAGCCTTTTAACGCAAGTTTTCGTAACAGTTTTTATTTTATATTTTTAATCGATATATATTCGAAAGATTTCGAGCAATTATAATACGGTATTTATTTATCGCCCTTTGGTTTTTGCAATAATATCGTAATTAATTTATAAAATTTTACCTTTTTAACTTATGTTATTACTTATTATTCGGCTAATTATCGGAATAATTCCGAATATTATACGTTTTATTAACGGATAAATTTTAAAATCTGGTTATTATTAAGGGGTTTAACCTTTTTTTTATTTTGAATTTGGAAACGTAATTGTTATATTACGTCCGTTTTCCGATTATTTAATTAACAGTTGCCGGAATATATCTTTATTATATATATAAGGTAATTCGAGATCTTAAGGATTATGGTCCTTTATCCGTTAAGGCTTTGTTGTAAGTTTTTTTGCTTATTCCCGTACTGTAATCGATCGTTTATCGGTTAAGTTCTAATCGGCAGTTTTTTTAATTAATAACTTAAGTTCGTTTTGTAATTGGCGAACTTTGTTTTTAATAATTATTACATTACTTTTTATAATAAAGATAAAAGAATTATAAGATAATAAATAGTCATAAGCTGAGGTAAGGTAATTTCCGACCAGTTATAAAGGGAATTTCAAAAAATAAATATATTAGGTTATTTCTATCTGGCGTTTCCTGTTAGCTGCCAGATGGTAGATTTATATTAGTAAGTGAGTCGATAGCTGATCGGTGGCTGGTCGGCTACCAGCCTCATTCTCATAGGGCCTGTATTCTCACAGATAGACAAAGTATTTAACCTTTTTAACAGCGAATTAACCGTTTTCGAAAATCGTAATAGCCAATTAACTTTAGCCCTTAAAAACGTACGCCCTAAAAAGCCGAAAAAGATGGAAACTGATTTTAATTAATAATTTATACATTTAAAAAACGTTAGGTAAATAAAGGCAGAGCAAAAAAGTAACGCGTAAGAGCCCTTCTCTGTCACTCTGCGAAACGAAGCCCAAGACGAAAAAGAGTAGGAAAACGAATATAATACTAATGATTCTAATTATATAATAGTACGATTACGATAAAACCCGAAGTAGGTTGTTTAAGTGGTTGTCAAGTTATTGATTTTTGAATAAATAGATAATTTGAAAATAGTCTCAAATTGAGAGTGAGGCGTGATGTAACGGCTAAATGGTTTAACCAACTATTAAACCTTAGTCGTACGGGTTTATATTGGCAGAAATATCGTAGAACTTTAAAGCAATGGAATAACTTAGTTACGTCTCGTAATAGCAAAGGCGTTTTAGATAACGATATTATATTGCAAAGTAGAGTTATCTAAATTATAAAAATAATAAATATATAATATCTTATTTTATTATTACTGGTTATTTTTACTTAATAAAGCTTTACTAAATAGCTACTTAATATTAATTATCCGTACTTAATAGATTTTTACTACGCATTTATTACGTAACCTAGAACAACGTAATTTCTTAGTTCTAGTTTAATCGTTTCCGCAGGCTAAGTCTAGTTGGGTCGTAATACGATCTTCTATTTTCTAAAATCTTATCCTTAAGATTATTTTTTCTTTAGTAAATACGACCTGTTTTTCGAAATGTCGGTTCGTATTATTAAAAGTTGTTACCAAATTCCATTTTTTATCGTTTATCGACAAAATCAGGTTTTTATTTTTAACAAATTCAAGTTTGAAATTATGCTATATTTTTTGTATTTTTTAAGGGTTAAAAGTATAAAATAATGAAAAACGTTTTTAAATATTAGGCTTGTACTAAACGTAAATATTTTTGTAATAGAATAGGCGTTTTTTTATAGAAAATATTCGTGTTAAAAATTAACGTTTAAAACGAAAGGAGGTTTTCGTAAAGAAGCGTTTTTTGAAGTTGCAAAACCGTTATTAACAAAAAATAAATAAGGCTATTACGCATTTAATTTACCTCCGAAAATAGAAAACCTTTTTTCGTTTAAAGATATAAAAATAATATAAAAGAAATTGCGATTATTAAAAGAATTAAAGAAGCAAAAACGCAAAAAGTAAGCTAACGCCGAGGCTTTTATAGCCGTATTAATTCCTCTCGTTAGTTCTATAGATTGGTCCGGTGTCGGCGATACTGACTGGTCCGTTAAAAACGTTAATTAGGACCTGATTATTTCTAATGGTTTCGTTGTCGCTGGTGAAAATTTCTTAATAAGCGCTGGGCGCCAATAAGATTTTTGACGAGTTTTCAAGTGTTTTCGGAATTCGAGTACTTTTTTTACTTAATCAAGTATTAGATAACTTTATTTTTTTTTCGTATATCGAATATCTTTTTTATTTCGTATATCATATTGTCCTTTACTTTTATATTTTCTTATACCGTATATACCTTAATTATATTTATTATTAAATCGACTAAAAAATATGAAAAATTAGATAAATATTTAATTTTTAATAAGAGTTCTAATTAGTAATTATTTTCTAAAATTCTCTTAACGATTTTATATAGGTCGATATATTTGAAATCGAATTTTTTGCTGGGTTTTTTCGTTTAAATGTTTTTAGTAGCGAGGTAAACTATTTTTCCCTTTTCGAAAGTTAATCCCTTTAATCTTTTTTGATTATAATATTTACTTATTTAGTTTTGTACGAATTTTAGTTTTGTTTTTATCTCTTGATATAACTACCGTAGTTGTTTCGACGTAAGGATTGTTTTGACGTTGATTAAACTGTCATCGCGTACTTTTTTGTAAATTTTTGGGGTAAAATTAAAAGTAGCGTTTTGTACAAATACAGCTTCTATGGAGCTGCGGCTGGTGTTCGACTAGTCACAGACCTACGCGCCAGTACAAATAACTATCTAGCAGCTAATAAGAAACGCTAGATAGAAATAACCTAATATACTTATTTCTTAGAATCTGTTTTACAACTGGTTAATAATTACTTTATCCCAGTTTACAGCTATTTATTGTTTGATAAATGTTTTATTTTTATTATAAAAAATAACGTAATAATTATTAGAAATAAAAGTTATCGATTATAAAACAAATTTAGATTATTAATTGAAAAAACCGCCGATTGAAACTTAATTAACGAACGATCGATTATGGTACGGAAATAGGCGAAAAAGCTTATAACGAAATTTTAACGGATAAAAAATTATAATTTACGAAATCTTGAATTATTATATATATATAATAAAAATACGTTCAGATAACTATTAATTTAATAGTCGAAAGACGGACGTAATATAACGATTACGTTTCGGAATTTAAAATAAAAAAAATTAAACCTTTTAATTATAACTAGATTTTAAAAATTATTTAGCAATAAAATAAATAATATTTAGAATTATTTTGATAATTACCAGAATAATAAATAATAATATAAATTAAAAAAGTAAAGTTTTATAAATTAATTACGATATTGTTATAAAAGCTTACAGACGACAAACGAATGTTACGTTATAAATATTTAAAGTTTTTCGAACGTATATTAATTAAAAAAAATTAAAGAAAAGTTATTCCGAATATTTATATCGAAATATTAAAGCAAAATATTTTTATTTGTATTTAATAAGTCATATATTATACAAACGTTTTTATTACGAATATTTTATAATTATATTACGTTATATTTAATTATTTTAATTAGGAAACAAATTGAAAATAAAACATTTATAGATTTTTATTAAGGAAAATTATGTAAACTTTAATATTTTCGTTAAGGAATATAAGAAATAATATATAAAATTACGATTATAATTTAATTAATCGCCGTTGAACCTTTACGTAAAATAAAGATTCTTAATTTATAAAATAAAGCTTACGAACCTCTTTAATTCGGAAAACAATCGAAATAATAAACGTTTTACTTTTAATTAGTTTTATAAATTAATATTAAGATTATAAAACACCTTATTACGAAAAAAACGTTAAGTTAAAACGAATTAATAACGTGGCGAATAAGGTAAAACGTTACTAAAGTACCTAAAAAAGGCGAAAAAAAAACGATTATTTTTTGCCAAAAATACTAATAAGGATAAACGATCTTATTTTAATACTTTTAGAAAAAAAGATCTCCAAAGCAAATTAAAAACGTTGTATAAGAATAATTGAGATTACAGGCGTTTTTATATTCGGAAAGCAAATAATTATCAATTTAATTTCCGATCAAAATAAATTTATACGACGTAATACCCTTAATTTATATAAAGGCTTAATTAAGTATTATAATTATAAAGAATTAAGTTATAAAAACGTAAATTGCAGATTTAAAAAAATACGAAAACCCTGTTATTCCGGTTATATTGAAACCGATTTTCGAAAACCGTATAAAACCTCACAGTATATAACAATAAATTAAATTAATTTCTAAACGTAAACCTAAAAAAGAAGCCGGAATAAACGTATACGTTTAATCTATATCGGCTGATATCTACAAACCGGTCGGAATAAAACTGCTTTTCAAAAAAAAAAACACTTATTAAAAAAGGTATAAGGGATGTAATAGTATAAATAGATATGGATACCGGAGTATAAGTAAATACTATAAATAAAAGATTAGCGAAAAAGCTTAACCTTTAACTAGTTTCCGTAAATATTCCGAGTTATATTGGCGTTAACGACGCGTATATTAAATATTATAAAATTTACGAATTTTTAATTAACTTAATAAATAATAATAAAAACAAACGAAAATTTATATAAATTTATTTTGCAATACGTTGTAATCGAAAAACGCTCGAATTTGTATTATTTAAACGAAAAATAAGTAAATTAAACGCCATATTAAATACAGTTATATATTAATAATTATATTAATTATTACAAAAGGTTAACGAGTAAAAACTCGTAAACATAATACTATTCGGTAAGCAAATTTACATTATTAGTATAATAAATCTAATCGACAAATTAAACATTTTAGAATTTAGAGAATATTAAAAACGAAAAATAATTAATCTTTCCATATATTTAAAATATTTTCGATATATATATATCGAAAAAACAACGAAAATACTTTTATTTGGTTTAATTAACCCCATTTTAAAGGTTTAACGGAAAATATTCGAAAAATATATTTGAAAACACTTAAAGGTAAAACGGATACGTTATTTAAAAACGGATACAGAAATACTAATATTATTCGTACTTAAAAAGAACGGCAGTTTCGGATTATACGTCAACTATAAGAGGTTAAATCGGGTAACAATAAAAAAACAGATATTTTTTATCTTTAATTTCAAAAATAATAAATTACCCAGGGTTAATTACGGTATTTTCGAAAATTAATCTTAAGAATATTTATTATTATTTTAGCATTAAAAAGGACGACCAGTAAAAAACCGCCTTTCGAACCCGAAACGAATAATTTAAATATACGGTTATATTTTTTAGTCTTATTAATACGCCGCCTATGTTTTAGGCCTATATACATATTATATTAGTTCAATAAATCAATTATATATACGTAACATATTTAAATAATATAATTATTTATTTAGATAATATAAAAAATATGCGAAAGATATTTAACTAATATACGAACAGTTATTATAATATTAATTATTTATTAAAACGTTTAAATACGAATTTTTTAAAAATTTCTTAAGATTTGTAATTAATATCGACAGCTTAAAAATAAACCGCTAAAAGGTCAATATTATCGAAATATAATTAAAGTCAAAATTAATTTATAATATTTAAGTATTTTTGAGATTTGCGAACTTTTATCGGAGATTTATCGTTTATGACTTACGTATTACCGAACTTATTATTAGGTTCCTAAAAAAGGCGTAAGGCAAAGGTAAAGCAGCAAAATTTTAGTAATCCGAAAAAATTAAAAAAACGTTTTAAAATTTAAAAAACTATTTTTTAATTAATAATTATTTGCCTATATTAAGATAACGCTAAAAATACTAGAGTTAAAATAAATGCCTCGGTAAAAACTATACTAGAAATATTTTTATAAAAATACCGAAAATATTAACGTTTAATTATATATTAATTACGAAAACTAAATCTAACCGAAAAAGGTAAGCCATAAGGCAATAAGAATTATTAGCGATTATAAAAAAACCTAAAATATTAACGGCAATACTTTAAGAGTTCGAAATTTTTTTTCTTAATATTTACCGATTATATAGCGTTCAAAAATATAATAAAAGCGCCGGCGCGTAATCTTAAAAAAGGTTAACTCGATAAATTGATTATTTTACGTAATTTGATTTTAAGATTTAATACCGACCAAGCGTTATTAATTCGGCAAATAAATTATTTAAATGCCCGAATTCTATATTAAAAAAAATCGCATATAGAAAGGTAATTTTTACGTTATCTAAAAAAAAATTCAAACTTACGAATAATATGCCGAAAAACCTACCAAAAACGGTCGCAAATATATAACCCGATTTAAAGCATTATAGAAAAGCAATAGGTCTTATACACATAACTCAAAATTCGTTCGTTACAAAATTTTCAAATAGAATTTAAGTAACAGAAATTCAGGTAATTATTATTTGCGTAAAAAAAGCGAAAAAGCTTCGTTAAACGATTATAAAAAGTTTTCGAAAAAAAAAAACAAAAAACCATATATTTATTAAACTTATTATTTGTAAATAATAATATAAATGCAAATCGTAACAATAATACGATTAACGGTTAAATAACGGCAACCGCAAATTACGACCGTATTACGATCGGATTTCGAAAAGTTTAAAAAAGATAAAACTGGTACTAAAGTTATTATTTATAATCAGTACGTTTTACGTTTTTTAACGAAAAAGCTGGCCAAAAACGAAACGGTATTAAAGTTAAAAGTTTTTTAATAATTTTACGATTAGGTGCGAAGGTTATAAATTAAAAACGTAAATATAATAAAATCGATATAAATAATTAAATGCCAAGCCGAAATAAAAAAAGGTTTTGGACTTAAATAAGGTTTTGTATTATCGAAATACATTCGTAATCTCGTTATAAAGCGTTTTACAGAAATAATTAATTAATTAAAATTATAATGATTTAAAAATAAAATATATAGGATATATTTATACGTTAAAACTATTAATTCCAAAACTTTATTAAAAATATAACGAACGATATCTAAAAATATGCTAAATTATATTCAAATTGTTAAAATATAATAAACTACGTTATAAACTATATAGATAATTATAACTTTTGCCGTTATCTAAATAATCTTTTTAAGAAATCTCGTTAAATTTTATTACGAGGCTTTTCAAAAGTCTAGGTTTAAACGGGCTAAAGTATAACGCAATTCTGATAATCGTTAACCGCTTTACAAAATTAAAATTATTTATTTTTACTGTTAAAACCTTAACTATAACCGAATTAATTTAATTACTTTACAATAGGATTAAATACAGATTCGGTACGCCAGCCGGAATTATTAACAATAAAAATAAACTGTTAACAAATTGATTTTAGGCGGAATTTGGCAAAAAGCAAAAAATATAGCGGCAAATATTAACCGTTTATTATTTATAAATCAATAAATAAACAAAACGTATTTATTAAATTTTAAAATATTATTTTACTAATTACGTTAATAAGTATTAAAATAATTAGATAAAATTATTATAAAATGCGGAATTCGTATATAATAATATGTGGAACGTATTGACCAGTCGTTTTCGATTCGAAACCTTATATAAATATTATTTAAAGATGATAAAATATCTTTTATAAAGGTTTAAGAAATACATATAAGAAATTAAGGAATATTTCGAAAAAATAACAGTTATTTATCGAATAATATATAAATATTAAAAGGAAATAACAAGAACTTAAAAATATTATAATTAATATCATACGTTTATAAAATTTTAATTCAGATAATAAATAAATTTATTAACCAAGAATATTAAGATTAAGAATAACAAGTTCGTACTTATTTATATCTGGGTTATAATTAAAAAATAAATAAGTTTTTAAATATACAAAAGAATTCTTTTTGTTAAATATTAATAAATATATAATATATTCCCGATATTTTTATTAAAATTATATTATAATTAGAAATTAAATAATATTTAAATAACGTTATTAAATTTAATAAAGAAATAAGAAAAGTAAATGGTGAAAATATTATCCGTTATCAAAATAACTAGGAATAACCCAAATATTTAATTAAATAAAAAATTTAACCCGTCGAATATAATACGTAAAAACCCCGGATATACTTCGAATACGTAATTAAGATATTATAGCATTATAAAAAGAAAATTAAATATATATTAGAAATAAAACGACCTAAAAATCGTAAAATAATAACAGTTTAATCGAAAAATAGTTATTTAATAATTACAGAATTATAAAAATTAATATTAAACAAAATTAAAATATTAATGTTAAAATACTATTAAATTATATAATTGTTTTTAAGCTTTTAGCAAATAGTTACTTTGTTATATACTAGTTACAAACTGATAAACAATATAAAAAAATTAAACTTTTATTTCGAAAATAAAATTTCGCGTTTAATTATTAAATTCTACATTAATTAGCTCTTGGTAAACCTATTAGAAAAGTTAACATAAGAATATCGAAAAATAATTGAAAAATATACGACGGCAAAAAGCGGGTATATTTATTAAACTTGCTAGGTATAAGATCCGGAAAGAATTTTAAAGTATTTTATATCTTACGAAACATAAAACCTAAGTAACCGGAATACAATTTATTATTAATAGAAAAAAAGGCGCTGTCTTTAAGACATTTAATCTATTTAAGTTTAGTAATAACCTTATTAAGCAAAACCGTTTTTTAATTATAATTATTAATAAATATCAAAATTTCGTTAAAATGTTGAAAAACAAAAGGAAAATGTTCGTAAACGGGGAACATAACGGTATAACGATTTTCGAAAACCGTCTTATTTATAAAGGTACCTTAAATTTATGCTTAATCGGAAATTAATTACGAAATAATAAGAAAACAATTATAATACTTATAAAAAATTATGTTTATAAACTTATAAAACAATATTAAAATTAAATTTTCGTAATTATAACAGATAATCGATTTTCGATTTTTAATATCTTAAAAAAACAATATTTCTTAATAATAACCGCGTTAAATATAAATTCGATTTCGTAAAAGACGTCAAATCGACGACCAATTACAATTACGTCTAAAACGTTCGTATTAAGTATTTGTAATACGAACTTTTTCGAACTTATCGATTAACTTCTAATTATCGATACCAAATTAAAAAACCGTTTGGGCAATATTTTTAAGGATAATCGAAATCTGAACGGAAATTAAACGGCGATATTATTAATATTAAAAATAATTATTTATTATGCGAAAACTTTTATAATAATAATTGGACTTAACGTAATTTAAGACGCCCGGAACCTAAACGTAAATCGTACAGTAATCGAAATAACGTTATATTACGTAAATATAATACAGGTTATTATCGTTTATAATATAATTAATGTTTATTATCGGCGTCAAAAAGATGGCGTTAAAGAAAATTCTAATTATTATCAGTATTAAAATATTATTTTCCGTAAATTTCTTATAAGAAACAAATATGGCGAACAATAAAAAACGGAGATTATACGTAAAATAAACGGAAAAAGCGAAAAAAAAAACCATACAAAACGCGTACGCAAAAGAAATGAAAATATAAGCGCGAAAAAAAAAGAAAAAAGAGGTAAATAAAATAGGATTAAAAACTGAATTAAAATAAAAGATTAAGCGAAACATAATGAATTACGTAATATAGCACGTATTAATTATTATAGTAATTATTTACAATATAATATAACTTAAGTATTTATAACGAGAAATTATCGGTAAATATATATAATTAGATTTGCAAAACGCGTTATATTAAATTAATAATCATGTTATTAAATATCAATAATTTGAAAAAGGGAAATAATTGTAAAAATATAACCCCTATAAAAATAAGGCTAGTAACCGACCAGCTATCGATAAGCTACTAATCTATTTATTAATATAAATCTACCATCTGGCAGCTAAGGAGAAACGCCAGATAGAAGTAACCTAATTCATTTATTTCTTGGAATTTGCTTTACGACTGGTCGGAAATTGTTATGATCTAACGGTCTTGGCTCTTCTCGGACGGTCGGGGCCCCAGAGGAAACAAGCCCCAATCCAAGCCAAGAAATCACATGACTGGCTTAATAAGCTCAAATGTTACCATTGGTTCAGGGACGTTAAGCCAGTTAAGCTATGAAAAGCTTAAAAGGGCTTAAAGAGACTTAATTAATTAAATATTTTTAAACCAACTGAAAATACATTAAATTAAAATAAGAATATATATATACTTATTATATCTATAATTTAAATAATATTAACTTATAATATTTATTAATATTAATTATTTATAATACCATTTTTATATCTTTAATATTAAAAATTATAATTAAGTTATTTTATTATTATAAAATTTTATAATATTTCTATTAATATAAACCCGTACGATTAAGGTTTAATAATTGATTAAATCGCTTAGCCGTTATATATTACAAATTTTTGTTTAATAATACTGTTAAACTCTAAGCAATATCGCCGACATTATGTTTACCAGCAAGCAGCTCGAACAGCCCATTTACCAGATTCTTAAGAACCCGGATACTGGAATGAAATCCGAGAAGAAAAAGGAGTAATTTCGCCTTTTTACGAAAAAGTTCTTCGACGCCTAGATACTATAAACGAACGTATCTTTCAACTTGAAAAAGATAATAATAACCTTACGACGTCCTTTTAAGCTGCTGATAAGAAGTTTAAAGAAAATTTTTTTTCCCCCTATAACCCGAAAACTTCTTCGAACGAACTAAGTTGTTTAGTTATATTCTATCAAAAACCCGAAAAACATACTTAAACCCTTTAAGCTAAAATTTTTTAACGGAATTTCGACTAACTTATAATTGTTCTTAACTTAATATTAAACATATATTAAGTATTTTCTTATTTAATTAATTATGCTTATTATACAAATCGAATTCGTAATCGGACGATTTATCGAAATTACAGTTATTTAATTTAAACTCGCCATAAAGTAATATGTTATTTTATTAATCGAAAAACGAAACCCGGATATAATGCAAATATATAATAATTACGAACGGTTTAAGCAAGTATTAACGAAAACTTTCGGAGTAATAAACGAAAAAATAAAAACGGAAATGTAAATCTAGCAGTTACGACAAAAAACATCGGTATCCAGTTACGGTAATACGTTCGTTGAATTAGTAGCTAAGTTGAATTAAGAATAAAAAATATTAATAGCTAAGTTTTTCTATAATTTAAAAAGGAAATATAAAAAGTTTTTCTAAGTTCAATTCGCTTAATTATTTATCGGATTATATCGCGATAATAATTAAGATTAACGATCGGTAATACGCTTAAGGTATTAAAGATATTAAAGGAAAAATTAATAATAAACCCTAATATACGGCCAATACTTACGTTTTTCGAGGCGGTAACATTTTTTGCGGTATAAAACTAGGACTTATAGAGCTAAAGGCCATTTACAAAAAGGACTAAAGCCAGACTAAATACTTTAATTGCAATAAGATAGGGAATAAGATAACGTAATATAAAACACGTAAGAAATCCCGTTCAAATAACTAGAAACCCGTACTCGAAATATAATTTAGAGAAAATTAAAAAAACTGAAGTAAACCTATTAATATAATTCGGTCTAAGTACGTACCAGGCCTTCTATAGCGAAAAGTCCAATAGGGAATATATGAAGCCAGGAAGTTGGTTTAATAGGCATTACGAATATAATAAGAAAAATTACAAAAATAATTCTGCAAATATTAGGATTAGATAAAAAAAACCTATTTCAAAATCCTTAATTAATACGATAGAAAGAATACTATATAGTATCGACGACGAAAATATCCCGATTATAAGGAGTAAAAACAATATATTTACGGAAAAATTATTTATATATATTATAAAACATTCGATTTTCGAACCGAATTGAAAATAATAAAAACGATAAATAATAATATCGATATTTTCGATTTATAGCCCCAGAAAATGTTTATTAATTGGCCGAAACAAAAGGTTAGCCCGAAAAAAAGGAATATCTATAAGAAAACCCTTTATATTATTATAAATAATACAATTATTAAATGAGAAAAAGGTTGATTTAGTATATAATAAAAACACATTACTAGAAAGCTATTATAGATTTCTCTTTTCAATTGGTATTTATTATCGATCTTAACAAAAAAAGGCTATTAAGGAAAGAATACATTTGTTTATAGATAAACATTAGAACGACAGTTAATATAACGCACAGTAAGATGCAGTCGAAACTATAAAAAACAATTTACCTAATAAACAAAATAATAACAGAACTCAAAATAATTAATACAATTCGAAAGAATAATACGCCGACAATAACGATAAATATAATAACTTAATACGCTATATACAGAAACATATATAAAGCTCGACAAATTCGAAAAGAAATTAAAAAAAATTATTTATAAAAAAGCGGTAAAATAACGAAACCCAAAAATGTTAAAAGAAACTTCCAAAAAAGGTTCTAAACGTAACGATAAAAGCTGTCAATAACCCTATCACTTTGAATATACGAATCGAAACGTACTAGTATATTATAATAGTAGATTGCAAAGCTTTAAGCAGAAATTACATTGCACTAAATGTAATTAATAGGCTTCGATTATTATAGATATACAAATTAAAACCCTATATAGCTACGAATACCGAAAGTCAGAAATTCCCTTACGATAATAAAAAAATCATACGCGAAATTAATTACCTCGAAATTTTGGTCCAAGAACGATACCAGATAATTAATTTTAATATCGTTTTATTTGAAAATTACGATATAATCTTAAAATTAACATGGATACGCTAGTACAGAATCTTAATTAATAAAGAGATTAGCCAGATAAAGTTTACCTTATACCATATTAGTAGATAAGAAAAGAAATTTAAAATCTTATTACTTAATCGAAAATGGCGACAAATATAGGCATAAAAATATAACAAAAAACCTTAGCACCTAAAAGAACAAAATACAAGAAAAATATAGGCATCAAAAAATACAACGTATCGTTATTATTTTCAAAGCGAAACTAAAGCAGTTAAATAACGATCTAAAGCAGCAGCTCCAAAAATCAGAAAGTTTAACCAATATGCTACCATAATACTACCGATATAAATAGCTCTTTAAAAAGAAACTTAATACGAAATTACTAGAATATAATAAATAAAATTATGAGATAATCCTTAAGAAAAGATCTTCGACGAAATTTTACCTTATTTATAACCTTAACAGAAACGAATTACGCGCTTTTAGAAAATAACTAGAAAATCAGTTACAAAAAGGATAAATTCGACCTTTGAAATCACCAGCAAGCTACCTAATATTTTTCGTATTAAAAAAAACGAAAAATTACAATTTGTAGTTAATTATCAACAGCTAAACGATATTACTATTAAAGATGGAATATTATTATCCCTGATTACGGAAATAAAAGATCGACTTTACGAAGCTTAATAGTTTATAGTATTTGATTTTAAAGATAAATATAATTTTGTTAGAATTAAAAAAGAATATAAATAAAAATTAATCTTTAAAACGAAATACGGACTATTTAAGTATTTGGTTATACTAATAAGACTTACGAACATACCAGTAACTTTTTAACAAATAGTTAATTATGTATTACGAAAATATTTCGATATTTTTGTCGTATACTATTTCGACAACATTTTTATTTTCTCAAACAGAAAAAGCATATATAAGATACGTTTATAAAATTCTTTAAGTTTTATAAAACGCAAAATTACTTATTAATGCAAAAAAGAATTAGTTTTACGTATAAAAAATGGAGTATTTGGAATATGTTATTTTTTAGGACATATTAAAATAAACTCCAAGAAAATCTCCATAATTATAGAATAATAAATGCCAACTATGGTTAAAAAGGTATAGACATTCTTTAGATTCGCCAATTACTATAAAAAATTTATCCGGAACTTTAGCGGAATAACTATACCCCTGATTAATTTTACGAAAAAAAAGTTCAAATGAACGCCCGAGATAAAAAAAGCGTTTTAGGATATTAAGAATGCAATTATCAGCGAGCCAATATTTATCATATACGATCTAAACCGCCTCGTTAAACTAAAAACCGATATTTCGGATTACGCGTTAAACGTAATAATCGAATAACGAAATAATTAAGGCAAATTGTACTTTATTACATTTTTTATACAAATTAAAAGGAACGAAACTTAATTACGGCATTGCAAATAAGGAATTTATGGCTATTATTATGGTATTCTGAATATTTAGGCACTTCTTAAAGGGAAACTTGCATCAAATCCAGGTTTATACGGATTATTAAATCTTATCCGATTTATTACGACTAAGAAATTTACAAAATGATAACTTCGTTACGCGAAAAAATTGGCGAATTTCGATTTCGTTATTATCTACAAAAAAGGTTCAGAAAACGGCAGAACTAATACTTTAAGAAAGTAACCAAATCTCGAAAAAAATTGGTCAAAATCAGTTATACAATTTTTGATATCATTATAAAAAAAGTATTTACACTAGCGACAGATTACGATAATTCGAGCAATACCCCTTGAAATATATTAAAAAATCTAATAAGACAATGATAATCTTTTCCGGAACTAAAAAACGGACAAAATACAAATTTTAAAAGAATATCGAAAAGATCTAATACGAAATATATACCAACATCAGCTATATGGATATCCAAGGATTTACAAAACCTAAAACGACTTTAACGCATATATTCTTTGCCTAAAATAAAATTAACGATATAAAACATCATACAACAATACGATATTTGCGTTAAACTAAAGGTACGACAATATAAACCTTACGAAAAATTATAGCTATTATTAATCGCAAAACGATTCTAGTATTTAATTATATTCGACTTTATTACCAAATTTTCTACATCAAAATATCCAGCTATAAAAGTATATTACGATAATATTTTCGTAATCGTCGACCGATTTACGAAATATTTCTATTTCCTACTATATTACAAAAATATAAATATTAAACAAATGGCCTATATTTTTTTCAGAAACATTTTCAACATATACGGACTACTTGTAAAAAGTATTTCGAATAAAGGATTAATATTTGGATTTAAATTTTGGAAACGTTTTATACCACAGATCGGCCTAAATTATAAATTATCTAACGTATTTAAACTTTAAATAAATAAATAAATAAAACGGATAAATCAAATTTTTAAATTTATTTACGATATTACATTAATTACGAACAGAATAACTAGGCTAAAAAATTACCTGTTGCTTAATTAGCTTATAATACCAGTTATTACAAAAACATCAAAATAATATTAATAAACGTTAATTTTGATTTTATTTCAAAGGTTTACAGAAAAATACGTAACAATGGTCTAATTAATATTAAACGAATACTTACGTCAAAATAGCTTAAACAGTTATATTAAAAAAAAATAAAAGCTGAACTAGAATTCGTACGTAATTAAATAAGCAAATATTATAATTAAAAAAAGTTAAAAGGATTAATTTTCGAAAAAGGAAAAGTAATTTTTTTAACTATAAAAAATATCCTAACAAAACGACCCAACAAAAAACTCGATTTCAAATATATCGTTCTATACAAAATCGCTAAAAAATCTTAAAAAACATTTATTGATTAAAATTTCCACCAAAGATTAAATTTATCTAAGTTTTTATGTTTTTTTTATTCGAATTAATAGCAGATATAATTAAGGTATATACGATATAAAACGATATAAAAATAGAAAACGAATAATTATATACGGTAGAAAAAAAATTTATGTACGAAAATAAAACGAACTTACTCAGTACTTAATTAAGTGGAAAAAGTATCCAAATTCCGAAAACACCTAGGAACCTGCCAAAAATCTTATTAACGCCTAACGTTTATTAAAGAACTTTTACCGACAACAACAGGCGCGTTTTAATTAGCAATTGACTAATTAATAGCCGAGATATCGAGCCAGTCGGCCGCGGCCTACGTTAATATAATAACCATAACGGCAACCTTTAACTGTTCCTGCTCTTTTTTAAGGCGCTTAAATTTCTTTATAATTTCCGCACCCTGGATACTCTGACGAAATATCTCGATATTATAATTACGAAAAAGTTTTTTTTATTTTCGCAAATAACTTAAACGGCCAAATAATTTATTTAAACGTTAATAAGTTTTCAGCAATTCTTTTTTAATAATACCTTTCCCTACTTTTAAGCGGTTTTTATTTATAATAAATTTATTATGTTCAAATTCAGAAGGACCAAAAAGGTTAGAAGAGCCTCCGTGCTTAATATAATATACACATTTTTCCGAACTGTAATAAACTTTGTAAATCTTTTTTTCAAACTTATAATGCAAATAGGAAAAATTCGACGATATAGTAAAACCAAAGCAACCAATACGTTTTGAAAAAACTAAAGCGTTAGTACGTTTACGAAAACGATATTTTTTTAATGCGATCTAACATGATAAATATAAAGAAAAAAAGGTTACTTACAAAAAACCGATAAACAAATAATTTGATCTTTAAGGACAAAAATCCTAAAAAGGGGAAAATCGTATTATAACCTAACAGTCTTAGCTCTTTTCGGACGGTCGGGGCTCCAAAGGAAATAAGCCCCGATCCAAGCCAAGAAATCACGTAACTGGCTTAATGGGCTCAAACGTTATCATTAGTTTAGGAACGTTAAGCTAGTTAAGCCACGAAGGACTTAAAGAAGCTCAAAGGGACTTAATTAACTAAATATCTTTAAGCCAGCCAAAACTACCTTAAACTAGAATAAGGATATATACATTTATTATTTCTATAATTTAAATAATACCAGTTTATAACCTTTATCAATTCCAATTGTTTGCAATACTACTTCTGTATCTTTGGTATTAAGAAACGTAACTACGTTACCTTATTGCTACAAAGTCCTACGATACTCCTGCTAACATAAACCCGTACGACTAAGGTTTAATAGTTGGTTAAACCGCCTAGCCGTCACAGAAATCTCCTTATTCTAGCTTACAGCTATCTATTATCTTACATCAATATTATTATTCGTCGTTCTTATTATTTCCTATGCGGTTTAGGAAGTCGAATCGTTTATAATATATACGATTAATTCGTTTATAAATAGATTGTTTCTATTTTTTATAATTAGGATATTTCTATTATCGGCAATATATGGCGTATTTTTTGCTATATTGGTCAGGGGTTTTAGAGCAGATTTTTTATCCAATCCTGATGTTTGCGTAATTATTCTTGTAGTTTTTCTTATTGTCGTCGTAATGCCTGCTAAGCCAGCTTTTTGGCTTTTCGTATCCCTTATTGGACTTTTCGCCATAAGAGACCTGGTGCGTACTTAGACCGAATTATGTTGATGGATTTACCTCCGTTTTTTGAGTTTTCTCTAAACTGTTTTTCGAGTACGGATTTTCAATTGTTCTAACGGGGTCTTTTTAGTACCTTATACCATGTTGCCTTATGCTCTATCTTATTGTAATTAAAGTATTTGATCTGGTTTTAGTTCTTTCTGTAGGTGGCTCCCAGTTCCATAGATCTCGGTTCCGTATCGTAAGAAGTATTGTTACGTCGAAAAGCATTATTATTAGCTGTATATCGAAATTTATTATTAATTCTTTTTAGTATTTTTGATATGCTAGATATATTATTAGTCGTTAATCTTAATTTTTATAACGATATAACTTAACAAATAATCGAGCGGATTAAATTTTAAAAATATTTATACATTTTTTAAATTGTTAAAATATTCAATTATTAATATTTTTGATTTTAAATTTAATTTAAATATTTGCTAAATAAATATAATCTTATAATTATATATTAATCTTTTTTAATATAAATATTAGATTTATGTATCGGCTTTTATTTTCTTATTTATTAGTTGGAAGGATTTCGTTAATATTTATTTAAAGTATTCCTAATTGTTATAAGTTCGTATTATTTCTGGGTTTTATTTTTTTTATTAATAAGATAACGTAATTTTGTATAACGAATTTAAATTAAATAGCCGCATTTTTTATAAATTATCTGATTGCACATTTAATTCGTATAATAAGCGTAATTAATCGAATAGGAAAATATCTATAGTATATTTGATATTAAGTTAAAAATAATTATAATTTAGTTAAAGTTCTGTTAAAATGTTGTACCTTAAGAGGTTTAAGGAATTTTTCCGGTTTTTTAGTAAAATTTAGTTAAATAATTTAGTTCGTTCGAAAAAGCTTTTTAATTTTAAAAACTTTTTTTCCTTAACTCTTTTATAAGCGGCTTAGAAGGTCGTTATAAAATCGTTATTATTCCTTCTAAGCTAAAAAATGCGTTCGTTTATAACATCCAGGTATCGAAAAACTTTTTCGCAAGAAAAGCGAGGCTATTTTTTTTCGGATTCTATTTTTGTTACGGCTAGGCGGTTTAACCAACTATTAAACCTTAGTCGTACGGGTTTATGTTAGCAGGAGTAGGGTGAGGGAATGGGTACTCGTAGGTGATCTACGAAGACCCATAGGTCCTGATGGGTATTCATCGGGTTTGCCAAGGACCCATTAGATATCCATTGGGTCTTGCCAAGGACCTACGGGTACCTAGTGGGTAAAAAATTTGCATATAAAGCAAATCGCTTCAATAGTTTGAAATAATCTGAAATAATCCAATAAAAGTAATAATATTAAAAAATTTGCAGCTAAACTGTATAAAACTTTTTAGGTATTATAAAATCAAATAACCCCGATTTCTTTTTAAACCGAGCTTAAATCTTATTTAAGATTTCATTATTATTATTACCTTACGCATTATCCGAATTCTTACTGTTTTGCGCATTATTATTTTGTGCGTTATTTTTTTCCGCGTTTTTTTTGATACGTTTAAAACTTTGTGTAACGAGCTATGCGGTTTAACCAATTATTAAATCTTAAGTCGACGAGTTTATGTTAATAGGAATATTATAGGAATCTAAACAATAAATATAGTAATCGTATTATATCTCTTAATATCAAAATATAAAAACGTATTATAAACGATTAGTATTAATAAGTATTACAAACTAAAGTTATTTAAATTATGGAACTAATAAATATATATACTTGATAATTACTACCTGGTTTCTGCTGGATTATTATAATTTCGCAAGATCCTAATAATTTCGACTCTCGTAAATCTCGCAAGATCCCAATAATCCTGTTACGTGACCTTCCTCCTAGTGCTCCACTTGTCTTAACTGTTTCTGGATGCGCCAAGGGCATTGGGTTATAATACGATTTTCCTTTTCTTAGGATTTTCGTTCCGAAAATTTTCTTTCCGTAAATATTTAATCCATCATAACGGGTCGTATCCAGAAACATATTAAGCCTTCCTCCAGGGTTAAAGCCGCTTAACGCAACTTTTTAGTAACCGCAATACTTTCTGCGAACCCTATTAACATAACGCCTTATTCTTACTGCGAACGAAGGAAACTTAAGTACAAGCTGTCGGAAAACGATTTTTCTTGTTACTTATCCTATATTCAAAATAACTAGTCGAATTGTGACATACGAAATCTTAACCTAGAGCAGCTATAGCATATCGCCGTTTAACACCAAAAACTTAAATTGGAATTGAAGGCTGCTAAAAAAAAGGCCGACCAGGTTAACGTCCGTTTGCGCCGTTTGCGCAAACAAAAAAAAAAAGTGGTATAACAAAATAATAAAAACCGTATCTCGTGGCATCGATAATTTGGAGGAACTGGATAAGTTGGAACGTAAAGAAAAATAGGCCGAATTGGAGGCCGCCAAAGTTACAACGGCGGAAGCCGTACCTTCTCTCGACTGGTCCATCCTGGAATCCACAAATTGGTTATTTATTAATTGGGGAACCTTTGACCCTGTCAATTTCGGCGTTATTAGTGAAAATTTTTCAACAGGCGCTGGGCGCTAATGAGATTCCTAGCGGGTTCCCAGGTGTTCTCGGAGTCCGGGTGCTTTTTCCATTTGATCAGGTACTAGGTAAGTCCGTTTTATTTTCATATATCGAGGATTTTTTCCATTTCATATATTTATTCTTTTTTCATTTCCATATCGTTTTATACCGTATGCACTTTGATTATATCTGTTATTAATTCGAATAAAAAAATATGAAAAATTAGATAAAGTTTAACTTTTGGTAAAAATTCCAATTAATAATTATTTTCTAAGATTTTCTTGTCGATTTTATATGGACCGATATACTTAAAATCAAGTTTTTTATTAGGTCGTTTTATTTGAATGTTTTTTGTAATAAGAAACACTATTTTCCCCTTTTCGAAAATTAATCCTTTTAACCTTTTCTGGTTATAATATTTATTTATTTGATTTCGTACGAATTTTAGTTTTATCTTTATCTCTTAGTACAGCTATCGTAACTGTTTTAATATAAGAATTACTTTAATATTAATTGGACCGTTATTATGTACTTTTTTATAAACTTTTGGAATAAAACCAAAATTTGTATTTATAAGTATTATTTTAATATTTTTATGGTAACTGGTATTATAAATTAATTATGCAATTAGTAATTTTTTAACCTAATTATTTCGTTTGTAATTAATATAATATCGTAAATCAGGTTTTAAAGTTTAATTTATTTGTTTTATTTATTTATCTATTTAAGGTTTAAATACGTTAAATAACTTATAATTTAAGTCGATTTATGTTATAAGGCCTTATTAAAACTTAAATACGAAAATTAATTTTTTGTTTAATATGATTTTTATAAGTAATCCGTATATGCTAAAAAGATATCTGAAAAAATATATGCTAGTTGTTCGGCGTTTATGTCCTTATAATATGGTAAAAAGTAAGAAAATTTCGTGAATCGATCGACGATTACGAAAATGTTATCGTAATGTATTCCCGTAACTGGATTTGTTAATATAAAAAATTTAGTAATAAAATCGAATATAACTAAATACCATAGTTACTTTACGACTGATAATAGTTATAATTTTCCATATGGCTTATGGCGTCGAACCTTTATTCTGGCCTAAATATCGCATTGCCGTATGATTTTTTATATTATTAATTTCATTTTTTTAAAAAAATATACGTTAAAATCGCTTTAGGATTTTATAAATCCTTAAATATTTATATAATTAATATTCGTATATTTTTCGTATGAAATACTTTTAATATTTTTCTAGAACTTATATTTTATCTGTTTTTTGGTTTTTTAAAAAATTATCGTTATATTATTAAATCCTTTAATATATATCAAAAAGTACTGCCCGAATTATCGTAATTTGTCGTAAGCGTAAATATTTTTCCGTAATAATATCGAAAATCGTATAGCTAACTTTAACCAATTTTTTTTCGAAATCCGGTTACTTAAAATATCTGCTTTGCTGTTTTTTGATTTTTTCTTATAAATAATAACGAAATCGAAATTCGCCAATTTTTCCGCATAGCGAAATTATCGTTTTATAAGTTCTCTGGTCGTAATAAATCGGGTAAAATTTTTATAATCCGTATAAACCTTAATCTAGTACAAGCTTTCCTTTAAAAAATACCTGAACTTTCGAAATGCCATAATAATAACCATAACTTCCTTATTTAAAATGCCATAATTAAGTTCGGCTTTTTTAATTTGTACGAAAAAAAATATAATAAGGTACAATTTGCTTTAATTATTTCGTTATCCGATTATTATATTTAACGCGTAATCCGAAATATCGGTTTTTAATTTAACAAGGCAGTTTGGATCGTATATAATTAATATTAATTTGTTAATAATTATATCCTTAATATTTTAAAATGCTTTTTCTGTATTTGGCGTCTATTTAAATTCTTTTTTTTTTCGTAAAGTTCGTTAAAGATATAATTATTTTACTGAAATTTCGAATAAACTTTCTGTAATAATTAGCGAATCCGAAAAATGCCTATATTTTCTTGACCGTCGTTGGCGTTTGCCATTTTGTGATTGCAGCGATTTTCTTAGG
This sequence comes from Monosporascus cannonballus, assembly GCA_004154925.1. NCBI lineage: Eukaryota > Fungi > Ascomycota > Sordariomycetes > Xylariales > Monosporascus > Monosporascus cannonballus. Next base: position 194,816 of record QJNS01000120.1, on the reverse strand, counting down.
GTTTATTCTGATATGTTCTGGGGTGATAATATGTTCTAAATATTTTATTTCCTATATATAGAACTAACTTTTTTTGCGTTAACAAATAACCTTGCGTTTTATAAAACTTAAAAAACCTTATAAACGTATCCTACCTGTATTTTTTCCATTTTTAAAAAGATGAAAATGTCGTCGAGATAGCAAACGACGAAAATATCAAGGTATTTTCGTAATACGTAATTAATTATTTGCTGGAAAATTGCTGATATATTCGTAAGTCCTATTAATGTAACCAAATATTTAAACAGTCCGTATTTCGTTCTGAAAGCTGTTTTTTATTCGTATCCTTTTTTAACCCTGATAAGGTTATATTTATTTTTAAAATCGAATATTATAAATTATTTGGCTGCGTAAAATTAGTTTTTTATTTCCGTAATTAAAGGTAATAGTATTTAATTTTTAACGGTAACGTTATTTAATTATTAGTAATCAATTATAAGTCATAATTTCTTATTTTTTTGGTTCGAAAAATATATGATATTTTGCTAGTGATTTTGAAAGTCGAATTTATTTTTTCTGTAGCCGATCTTCCAGGTATTCTTTGAAAGTACGTAATTCGTTTTTATTAAGGTTGAATATAAGGTAAAGCTTTATCGAAAATCTTTCCTCAAGGATTATTACATAATTTTATTCGTTATATTTTAATAATTTTATATTAAGCTTTTTTTGAAAAACTGCTTATATCTGTAATATTATGATAATATATTAATTAGATTTTTTAACTTTTTGGGCTATTGTTCTTGTTATTTTAAATCGTTATTTAATTATTTTAATTTCGCTTTCATAATAGTAATAATGCGTCGTATTTGTCTTTAATACCTATTTTGTTTTATATTTTGTTCCTTTGGGTGATAAGATATTTATCGTGTTTTTATGCTTACATTTGTTGTTATTATTAATCGAATATCAAGATTTTAATTTTTTCTTTTTTTTTCGTTTATTAATAAGGAATAAAACTAATTTTACCTAGCCAGTTTTTCCGTTAATTAAAATTCCGTATTGGCGTATCTATAATAATTCTAAGATCATATTATAATTCCCGAATTAAACGATATCGAAATTAACCGTTTAATATTATCCTTTTATAAAAATCTCGAGGTAATTAATTTTGCGTATAATATTTCTGTTATCGTAAGCAAATTTCTGACTTTCGGCATTTATTATTATATAAAGTTCCAACTTATATTTTTATAACAATTTGAACTTATTAACCATATTTGGTATAATATAATTTCCGCCTAAAGTTCCGTAATACACTATTGCGATATATCAGTACGTTTCGATTCGTATATCCAAAATAATAAGGTTGTTAATATTTTTTATCGTCGTATTTAAAGCTTTTTTTAGAAGTTTTTCTTAATTCCTTTAAATTTTGTTATTTTGCGGCTTTTTTATAGGTAACCTTTTTCTTTTAACTCTTGTTCGAATCTGTCGAACGTTGCTTATATTTTTTCGTTTAACCCATTAAGTTATTATATTTGTTATTGTTATCGGTATATTCGTTTTTTCGAACCGTATTAATTGTTTTTAGTTTTTTTGTAATTCCTTTCTTTATCGAATAAATTGTTTTTTTATGTTTGTAATTACGTCCTATTATGCGTTATTTTAATTTTCGTTTTAAAAAATTCTTATAAATTAACGTATCTTTTTTTGATAGCCTTTTTTTCTTAGGGATCAGTAATAAATACTAATTAAAAATGGAAATCCGTAATAATTTTCTAATAATGTTTTTTACCGTACGCTAGACTAATTTCTTTTTGTTTAATAATTGTATTATCCATAATAACACAAAGGGTTTTTTTACAAGCATTATTTTCTTTCGGATTAGCTTTTTATTTCGGACAGCTATTAGATATTTTCTGGGGTTATGATTTAAAATTATTAATACTATTACTTATCGTTTTTGTTATTTCCGGTACGATTTGGAAAGTTAAATCCCTTATAATATATACGAGTAATTCGTTTGTAAATATGTTATTTTTATTTTTCGTAATCGGGATATTTTGTCGTCGACAGTATATGGCATATATTTTGCCGTATTAATCGGATATTCCGGGATAGATTTTTTTTGTCCAGTTTTGGTATTTGCGTAATTATTTTTATAATATTTCTTATTATATTCGTAATATCTGCTAAGTTAACTTTCTGGCTTTTCGTATTTTTCGTCATATTTTTTATCGTAAAGATCCCTATTAAACCTTTTATCGTAAGCCTAATTCGTATTTAGTTTGGATTATGTTAATAATTTTATTATTATTTTTTTAATTATTCCTGAATTGTTCCTTTAATATAGGGGTCCAGTTATTTTACCGTAACTTCTTAGGTTTTTTGCATTTATAAGTTTTATGTCCTATTTTGCCGCAATTAAAGCATTTAATCTGGCTTTAATCCTACTTATGGGTAACGCCGAGTTCCATAGGTTCTGGCGCCGTTTTATAAGAAGTAAAAAGTACGTCTTATTTTTTTTCCCTAGTTGGATTTATTATATCCCGAATGTAAGGCGTATTATCTTTTTTTCTTTTATCGTTTTTTAAATTGCCGATTCTTAATTTTAATTACTTTTGTAATATATCGATTTAAAGTAATTAATTACTTAATCCGAATAATTTTATCTTTTATATCATTTTTTAATCTTTTGTAAAATATATCGATAAGGGCGTCGACCTTATTATTTTTTTATCTGGCCTTAGCCGTAAGATTTTTAAAGGTTACAGCGTATTTAAATATAGGTTTTTTTTTGTTAAAGTTATAAAAGTTATTAAACCGGAAATCGTTTTTCATCCGGATTACCGAAATTATCGCGCATTTTATTCTCGAAATTGGTATAAGTTAAAAGAATTTATTAATAAAACTTTCCTTATTTGCTTTTCTTATTTCCAAGAAATTTTTTATAATAAGTTTAAACTAATTAGCCGTATTTCTTATTAGGTATACCCTTATTATTAAAACCATATCCGCTAGGTTATTAAGATTTAAAAAACAAAGGTAAATTTGTGCCTAAGTTAAAAAGGTTTAAAAGTTACCTTTTCCATCGTAAGATTTTAATTTCTTTAGCTTTATGCGGGCGAAAAAGGGTTAGGCAAATGGCATAGCCCTAAGTTATCGAACTTCTTTTTCTAATTCCCGAATTCGATCTTAAAACTGTTAAATAAGAGTTTTCTAAATGCTGGTCGACATTTTGACAATGTTAAATATTGCTTAAAGTTTGACGGTATTATTAAATAAGAACTTGTAACGTATAACGAGCTATACGGTTTAACCAATTATTAAACCTTAAGTTAACGGGTTTATATTAGCAGGAATATCGTAAAAATCTAAACAATAAATACAGTAATCATATTATATCATTTAATACCAAAATATAAAAACGTATTATAAACAATTGGTATTAATAAGTGTTATAAATTAAAACTATCTAAATTATAAAACCAATAAGCATATATACTTAATAATCATTGCCTAGTTTTTACTGGATCATTATAATCTCGCAAAATTCCAATAATCCCGACTTTCGTAAATCTCGCAAGATCTCAATAATCCTGTCACGTGACCTTCCTCCTAGTGTTCCACTTGTCTTGACTGTTTTTGGATACGCCAAGGGTGTTGGGTCATAACACTTTGGTTGTAAGTTTTGCCTGATGAAACGCCAGGTTTTTCACCGAGAGCCACATCTTTTATCCACGGTCCTACTAAGCTTTGGTAATAGCTTAAAATATTTTTAACCAATTATATATTCTTTTATTAAATAGTAATTCGTTTGGCGTGATTAGCGTATAAATTGGTTGTTATAAAATTAAATTATTTTAAGATTATTTTATATATTACTTATTTTTAAATATTTCGATTAGTACAGCTTTTGCCGTTTCCTATATAACGTTTATAGCAAAGATTTGGAATCGCTATTACCTTTTGAATTATTACGAAATTTCTCTTATTAAACGTTAAAAAGGTGCTTTTTTAAGCAGTAACTTAATATTTGTTTGATATCGTCGGATTCTACGTAAAACGGCGGTTATATACATTAATATTATTTTAATATTATTTTATTTTTTTAAAGAAAATTTAGTATTAGGGAAAACGCGTTTTTTTCGCCTTTTAAAAAAAGCCGAGCCTTTAAGTATTGTTTTTCCAGCCGGGCGTTTAGGCATTATTTTTCTAGCCGGTGGTTATTTTATAGCGCGAGGAATTCTTTTTTTAACGTCAAATGGTTTTTTTGATTCCAGAATTAACTGACAAGCCGTTTGCTTAATACGCGCCATTTTAGCTATTATTACAGCTATTAAATTATTCATAAAAAATCATTTTATGGTTATTTTAATAAAACCATATTATGATAATTAAGTTTGCTATTATAATAGCGTAAGATTATTAATTATAATAGCAATATAATAATAAGTAGGTATTCCGCAAACTTTTGATTAAATGTAAATATAAGCGATTTTTTTTAGAAAATAAGGTATCTAAAATAATATAAGGCAATTAAAAAAGATTTGCATAATTTACCTAGATATCTTATTTTAAAAAGTTTTATCTCTTTATTATAATAAAAATAATACATATAATATTATTATTTTAAGATTATTTCTTTAATTTTAATTTATGTAAAAAATATTTTCTATAATAAAAATTTATATATTATATAATAAAAACAAATAATAAATAAAAAAGAAAGAAAAACAGCCTTATATCAAGTTTTATCCGCCTTTAAAAATTGCAAATATATTAACTATATTGCTTATTACCTTAACCTAGTAATTACGAGCCTAGTTTGCTATAATTATAATAATAAATCTAAGTTATTTCCAGAAAACGGCCGGTTTTAAATAAACGTTAAAATTTGACTTTTTGAAACCTTATTCGCCTTTTTTTAATAGCGCCTTTATTTTTAGCATTAGTTAGCCTTTTTTTTTAGCGAAATTAATTCTTAAATGCAGCTTTTTTATTTTAAAATCTGCTTATCTCAGCAGTCCAATTAGTATATGGAGATTTCCGGAATGTTTAATTTTCGTCCTCGTTATTTTCGGTTTTATCCGGATTTTCTGAATTGTTATCTAATATCCCGTATAATTTATCTGGTAGTAGATTATGCTAATCCGGCAATTTCCCTAAGTTTTCGATAAACGAAATTTAAAATGCTTTCCGTATTTTTTTTTATGTTTTTCGAATCGTTTTCGGGCATAAACGGGGTCGTTATTATCGAATGCAATATCGTTATTTAAATCAAATACTTTAGTTCGAATATAAAATAATATAATCAGAATTAATCTAAATTATTGCTGTAATATTAATTAAGGGTTAAAATAATATTTTAACCGAGCAAAATTTTACATATGCTTTATTAATACGAAAAGATATTGGATATATAATAAAATACCTATAAAGTAAGTAAAACCGGGAAATATACGGCTAATCTGTTATCATAATATTAAAACGGGTTTGTACGAACGGATACTTAAATAATATAATTAAGAAATAATTTTTAAAATATTAATTAAATTATATACGTTCGTATTAGAAAGAATCGTTAATAATATCGTTTTACAGATTATCGTTAATACGATATATCGAACTCCGTTTTTCAAAATTTGAATTTAGCAAAAACATTTCGGTAAGTTTTTTGTAATTCGAAATAAAAATACGTGCAATAGATTATGTATTCCGTTTGTCATATTTTTTCTAGTACTTTTTGTACGTTTATTTAATGCATTTAACGGCTTTTTCGTAAAGTGCATTATTAAATAATTCTAATTGGCAATATTTTTGCTAGTTATTAAAATAATTACGGAATTTAATGGCCACATTATTTAATAATAAATAAATTAGAACAGAAAAATAAATTAATAAGCGATTATCAGTAAATAACCTGTTAATATATTTGAAAATTTTCGAAATTGCCAATTTAGTATCTTTTTGCAATAATCGTAGCTATATTAATAATTGGTTAATAAACTTAAAATATATTAATTTTTTCTTATTTTTTATTTCTTTTTATTTTTTGGTTTTTTATTGGAGCAATATTTTTCATCAGTTTTAACGATATGCTTTTTATATTTACGTAAATGCTTAAGCATAAATTTATACCCGCTTACTATATAGAAAATATGGTTTTCTCGAAAAGAACCAAAATTGTTCGTTATTTAAATAAAGCATTTGGAAATATTAACCAAATAACGAATAAATTTGATACCGTTAGGGGGTAATGTATAACCTGGTTTTTTTAATAATAAATATTCGCGTATAAACTTTAAAATTACGAAATATATTTTTATGGTACGTAATAAGAAAAAGGTTATCGAATTCTAACTGTTATGGACGGTACGGATTATCTAAAATACGTTTTTATGATCCAAAGTTTTATTTATAATTATATCTTATTGGATTTGTAAAAAGTTTTTTTTTATCGGAGCCGAAATAAATCCAGACAACAAATACGCGTAATTATAAAAAATTAAATAATTATGTTATAATTATTTTTAAAAATATATACTAATATGATTATATATTTCTTTTTAGATTAATAAGGTATTTGGTTTATTTCGGCAAGTTTTCGAATTTTTTGTTTTATTCGTTCAAAGTTTTTTTAAATTTATTCGATAGCTTTATACTATAAGCTTTAAAAAAGTTATTAAATGCCTTTTGTAAAGTATATAACGTATATACATATTGTCGAATCTCGTTTGCCCATTAGAATTTATCGCCCAACTTTCGATAAAGCCATTTTTACATAATTATTTATCCAATATTAAAGTTATTATTTGCAATAAAAACGCAAAATCGGTCGGTTATTCCTAGCTTTTTTAACCGACGTAATAGTTTGTCGCCATTAAACTTATTCGATTTGATGTTACAAAATTGGATATTAATTAAGAAATAACGCCTTTTTTATTTCCGGCTAATCTAATAAATAATAACTTTTTGGAACGAAAATGCTAAATAAGGCGAAATCCAAACGTTATAACAAATTAATATATAAAACTTTAAGGGGATATCTTTAAGTCCATGTTTAATAACTGCGTTAATATATGTCCGTATATATTTTATGTATGTTTTTATTGCTGGTGGTTTAAAGCCGTTACTGTAAAATAATATTATAATTCGAAAATATTTATTTAAAAACTCCTTACTAAATAAATGCTGAAATACGAAATAATTAATTAAAAGAATGTAATTAAAATTAAATACTTTAAGTAATATTAGGTTTTAATTATAATATATTAGGATTATATTAAGATTATTACCCTTAAAAAAAAGAAAAAAGCTGAAAATAAAAAGAGTCCCATAAAAACCTATTGATAAAAAGTTATATAATAATTATTTTAAGATTATTTCAAACTATATACATATTATAATTATATTAGGAACCTTGTTATTAGTAATTAAATTTATTTAATTTACTTTCTTACGACATATATTGTTCCGTAAGTATTTTTTTATGGAATTTGTTTCGGTTTTTTGGGAAAGATGGGATATATAAAGTAATACTTATATCGCCGATATTTGATCTTGGGCTACCCAGTTATCTGTTAACAAACCTATATAAAGTTCTTTTAATATTCCGAATTACGGTTTGTTTTATTGAATATGCCGATAACTTTGTTTAATAGGTTTTCGTTATTTTTGCTGCTAACGTTCTTTTGAAATTATAACTGCCGTTAAAACTAAACCACCTAGTCCTTGTGCTAACGCTTCTGATATTCGTAGTATTCTCGGTTAACAATAGGAAAATCGGCCCTTCGTTATATCTGGGATTAGGATCGGCTCGAATGGTCTGGCGTAATAAAACGGGTTTTTTTGGCTGGGTAGGCTTGGTAAATTAGGTTATTTTTCGTTTGGTAATTATTAGCTAAATTATAAATGGCTAAATTCCGAATTTGATTTTCGGATATCTTGTTTTTGATTCGAATTTATTTTAATCGGCTTTTGGTTTTAGTAATTTTTATCGTCGCATTTTTACAAATAATTTTTGCTAGGTATTTCGTTATTATCCTAGCTATCGGTAACAGAATTTTCTGAATTATTATCTTAATTAAGATTATTATTTTGTAAAAAAGTATTTTCTAATAATTTATTATTATCGAAATTATTATTGCGAAAGTTGAAATTCTCGAAAATTTACGATATTATTTCGGTATTGTAATAAATTCGATTAAAGATATAATATATTTTTTTTGTAATAAATGGATAATTGGCGAAAATAGAAAAAAAGATAATCGAAATTACGTGGATAGCTGGCGATATAAGGTTTTAAAGTTACGTTTTAATTTTTTCGAACATCGCTTTTTTTATTAAACTCTTATAATGGAGCCATTTATTTTACTTACTTTAATTTGAGCCTAATACTACCGAAACAGTATAATTAAAAAGTTATCCGTTTTAGGTAATGCTTTAAATCTTTTACGAACTGACGATATCCAGAGCGAATTTAACCAAAATTCCAATAATTTTATTTATAATTTTCTCCCGTTACCTAAATTTACTGGACATTTGCCTACTCGACGTATAATATAAGATAAGCCAATACCATTAATTAACTTTGTTCCTAAATCCGCCAAAAAAACGCTAGGTAAACCAATAAAGCTTTAGCCAAAGGCATTTACGCGTAAAGTTCGGCGTTATAGACGGAAGCCTGATAATAAGTATATAGCCCGGATTATTTCATAATTATTTTATTATTAATATTTTCTAGTAAATGTATTCCACGAAATTCAAAAGTACTAGAAAAATACCCGCTTTATTTTCGGGAAAGTATTATTTTAGCGTATCGTTCGCGAAGTATTTGTAAATACATTATTCCAATTTATGCGAATAAAAGCGTTTGTTTTAAAAATATTGCAAAAAATTACAGAAGTATTTTAGTTTTTTTATTTTAAAGTAATAATCTTTGCGTTATTTATAGTAAGCGAATAACGTTTTAGATAAAAGATATTTATATTATTCGGGAGATTTATTTCTATTAGAATATAATTATTTTAAGACCGGCTATTAAGGTTGTAAGAAAATTAAAAAAATAATATATATTTTATAAATTATTTCAATTAACCTTTTTTTATTTATTTTGAATATTTATTCAAAAAGGGGTTAAAAAGGTAATTAATATTATTTAATTAGGCAAATTTTATTTTAAATTTTATGGGTACAAAATTTCTTATCGATAACCCTTTGAGTTTCGTATATTTTATATAAATTTCTATTTAGCTAAAATTCTACACCTATTAAAAATTTTTCATTTTGTTTTTTCTATTTAGTTACCTAATTCCTTTTATGTCCAGCTTAATTAAATCTTATTACCTTCCCTTATTATAATACGTTATTTTTGATTACGGCGGTCTAATTTCTGAAATTATTCTAAAATAATTGCATTTAGGATTATTGGTTTTTAGTTTTGCGATACCCTTTTTACTTAAGCGTCGGAAATCCGACGAATTATTATTTTAAAATCCGTATACCAAAAAGGTTCGGATGCGAAAAGCCAATATGTTGGCAGTATAAAATAATATCGAAAAAGTTCGTTATAACCTAAGGTAATAAATTAAGCGCAAATTGGATAATTGAAAACGTTGAAATTTATATGCAATTCGTAAAGAATAAATAGCGCAAAATATAATTATTAAATTGGAAATTAATATTTATTAATAAATATTATTTTATAATTATTTCAATATTTTATAAATTATTAATAACCGGGCAAAATAACGATATTTTAATTAAATGGTAACGAAATGGGCCGAGGTTAAAAATATATTTGTAATACCAGATAATTGTTATGTGTTGTTGAAGATCAGAGTAAGAGGAACAATACGGGTATGTTAAGGACCAGTCTGAAGCTTGCCCTTCTTCTCTGAAAGAGGAGTAAGCAACTACTTATAAAGCAACTACCCCGCATCTGCCTCGTAGCGATTGCGTAGGGATGACGCATAGAATGCTAAGCATCTTCTTTATGATGCGCATAATTCCTTAGCACACTTCCTTAGCCCCTAACAATAATAGTAATAAAATATATATTAATATTAATAATACAATAGCCGAAATATTTTATTATAACGAAAATATTATTAACGATATTCGTTATAAATTTATTATTAATTACCTAAATAATTTAGTACTTTAATTACCGGAAAATCTTATTATATCTTAAATTAAAGAATTTTATATAACGATCTGATAAGTAATTTTTTGCCCTAATTATTTTTTGATTATTTTATTAATATTTTTAATGTTTATTACCGATTTAGGGCGGGAATATTTTACCAAATATTTGTATACAAAATAATAGCGAATTTTTATATATGCGTTAGGTTAAAATTGCCGAATTTATTATTAATAAAATTACGGATTTCTTAATGCAATTTCGTTGCATATTTTAATGATTTTCGGCAAATAACGTCTTTATAAATCGAAATAATTTTAATATTAATATTAAGGTTGAAAATATTCAGAAAATTACTAATGTATTTTGTTTCGTAAATTCTGATTATTTTTAATAATTTTAATTTTTAATTTTTGTATTCTAATTTAAATTATTAAACGTTTAATATTTGAGATAATATAATATCGTAAACCATTTATATTTTATGTTATCTTAATATAAGAGTAATTTCCGAATAGTTTTAAAAGTTATAAATTTTTATTTATAAAAATATTTCTGTTTTGGGTATAATTTTCGACAAATACCTAAAATATCTTTTATTTGCGAAAAGGGCCTTTTATTATATTATTTAGCTTATTATGGATTTTGCGATATTTTTATCCATAAAAAGAATATTTTTATTTAATATTATAAAAAAAGAAAATAAACCTTATAAAAAGTTATTTCGGTTTTCGATTTGGATAAATTCGAAACTGGAAAAAAAGGTTTGTCCGTTTGGTTACGTTAAAGCTTAATATTATAAATAAATATATTAAATAATTATTTTAAAATAATCTTAAAATAATTTAATTATATTTTTTTAATGTATATAAGTAGATATTCGGTGTATCTAAGATTATACTGTATTTTATCACTAAAGGTTACCGGCTTTATAACTTGGCGTAATAAGGCTAAAAGAAACCATTTAATACGTTATTTCGATATGAAATTCCGCAGCCTTATTTCTAAGGTTCGTTCTTAGTATTCGAATCGTTTTTTTATTATAGGTATAATCCGCGAAATTATAGAATAACGTCTTAATTATATTAAAAGATTTAAGCAAAAATAATTTTAAATATATAAAATGATAAAGATTAATTAGATTTTAAAATTAACCTATCAATTAAAGGCACAAAAAACGTTTTGAAAAGTTTATTTGATAAACTTTTTAAAAAAGGTTTGGCGTTATTAGCTGCGCTTATATTAAAGTTATTTCTGCCGTATTCGGTAACGCAAATTTTAGGTTTTGTATAAGTAAAAGTTTTCCGTAAAATAAGCTAGAAATAATTTAAGTTAAAGGCGGTTATAGTATTAACTTGCTAACCGTAACGTAAATAATTTTCTTTTTTTTCCCGTTAAATTAAGGTTATAAAAATAACTCGTTATAATAAACTTAATATATTATATATAATTATTTCAAATAATTTTAAAATATTTTTAAAAAAAAATAAATTTCCAATATTATTTATTTTGCTTCAAATTAATATGTATTATTTTTATAGCATAATAAATATTTTAAATTATTTTTTTATTTTTTCTTTCATACGTTTAAAATTTATGTATTTTGTTAATAAGTAATCGTAAGTACTTAATAAGTCCTAAGCATTACTTATTAGGCATTTACGAGTAATGCCAAGGACCTATTAGGTACCCGCCGGTAATTCTGACTTGCGCCAAGAACCCATGGGTCACCCATGGGTCCTTGGCATTACCCGCGGGTACCCGTGGGCCGTGGGTAATTTTCGGTGGGTGGTTCCTCCCTTACTCTTGGCAGGATATCGTGAGATTCTGAGCAATGGATACAATATCCTGTCCCGTCTCGTAATGCCAAGGGTGTCTTGGGTAACGATGTATTATTGCAAGCTGATGCTATCTAGACCATGAGCATATATATCCTTATTCTGGCTTAAGGGGCTCAAGGTGCTTGGCGCCTTGAGACCTTTGAGCTGGTCACGTGACGTCTTGGCTGGGTCGGGTTTTGTTTTCTTCGTGGGTCCGACTGTCCGCAAAGTAGCCAAGACCGTTAGGTCATAACAATTTTAATATCCGGGTTATTAGAGATTTAGTAAATGAGTTGTTCGGGTTACTTACTGGTAAACATAATGTCGGTAATATTGCTCAGAATTTAACGGTATTACTAAATAAAAGTTTGTAACGTATAACGGCTAAGTAATTTAACCAGTTATTACACCTTAGTTATACGAGTTTATATTAATAGAAATATCTTAAAACTGTAAAGTAATAAAGTAACTTAATTACGTTTCGTAATATTAAGGGCGTTTCGGGTAACGATATTATATTATAAATTAAATTTATCTAAATTATAGGAATAATAAACGTATATATTTTATTTTGTTATAACTGTTTATATTTGTTTCGTAAAACTTTGTTAAGCGGTTGCTCAATGTTAATTATTCGTACTCAGTAGATTTTTGCTGAGCACTCGTCACGTGACCTGGAACAACGTAGTTCCCTGGTCCTAGTTTGACCGTTTCCGCAGGCCAAGTCCGGTTGGGTCGTAACATGTGAAGGGGGTGGTGGGTGAAGTGGGTGGCTAACGTAACTTTTGAAATACCAGTCTTTAAATAAATACAAATAGGTTTCTGCTCAGGTCTCGGTGTATCCAAGACTGACATTTGACAAAACGTATAGGTCATCTCGATATACGAGCTTACTTGTGCCGCATACGTGGATTAAGCGCGAGAGGAAGATGCCTTTACTAAGCGGCACGCACTCCAGAACGACTGCAGCAGTAGTGTTGAACCTAGTAACGCCATGGCTTAGTTAGCTAACCGGCTAGTGGAAATAGCTTCGGCCACTCCGGTATTCTTATCTCTTGGCTACCACTGTTTTTATATGTATTTAAGGAGGGTTCACCACCTTCACCTTTTATAAAAGACCTTCTAGAGGTTATGCAACCTTTAATACACTTCTTCTTTAGTTATATGCTTCTGTGTGTGATGTCAGGTTCTGTCGGCTAGCAGGGGGTGCTTTAGCACCCCATATACGGAAGATTCCCTCTGATCGGAACATATATGTTCCGGGACTAGATCACCTTAAAGTGCAATACGCGTTTTAAAGCACTTACAACTAATTATTAATACATATATAATTAATATCCCTTATATTTGATAATTAAAAGTTTTATTCGCTTAATTAAAATATATATTAAATAATTAACTGCTATTAAAACGATATATGATATATATTAATTATAATTATCGAAATACGCTAATAATAATAATAACGACCATGCCGTTAACGTTCTCCGTTATTTATAAAAACTCTAAAAATTAAAATCGTTTTAAAAACGAATTTTAATTTAAAACATACGTCTTTAATATTTAAAATTATATCGATCTTAATTAAAACATTTAATAACTTGTTAAATTTATAAAATTTAATATAACTTTTTACCTAAAAAAACGTTTCCGTTATATAATACAAATTAATACCTTAAATAATTCTTTATTTATATTTATATTTTTCAAAACAAATATTGAAAAAATCGATTATATTAATTACTTAACGAACATTTTTAAAATAATAATCGAAAATAAATAAGCTTATAATTGGGACTTTACGGCATATACTTATAAGGATCGGAAGTACGATATTATCCGTAAAAGCATTAACGACTTTACGAAATAAATCTTAAAGTTAATATTTTCAGCAATTAAAAAATTTAGCTTTTTTCCAGGAAAAAACTTACGAAAATAATACGCCAGCTTAGGCAAATCCGGCAAAATATACGATAATAAATTTCTAATTAATACTTAATAAAAATACCGCAAACGGTTAAAACAAATTTTAAAATTAATAAAAAAACTAAACCAATAAATTATAAAATAACAAAAGATTATAACCTAAAAATAACGACATAATATTCCGAAAACGAAAATAACGATCGTATAAATTAACGATTTATGCATAATATTAGCCCTTATTATCGGGACCTGGATAATTACTTTTTAAATAATAAAAAAAACCGAAATTAATAATAACACGATTAATTATAAACAAATAATAATAACCTTATTAAATTATTAAATTATAAAAAATTTAAAATAATTATTAAAAAAATATTAAAATAACGTTTTTAACGGTTTACGAAATACTTACAAATTTCCTCAATTAGGACGATTTTAATTAAAAAAATCCTAAAAATATTAACTTTTAACCGTAAGGAAAACTTTTAAGCCGTAAGCCGAAACGAAATAACCATAAAAGTTCTTATACGGATTAAAACGATAATAAATAAAAACGTTAAAAATTAAATATATAAGGTATTCGTTATAAAACTTATTTAACTAATTACTATATATTATCTAAATGTTATTATATATTCCTTAGAAAAGCCCTAGAAACTTTCCGTTTATATAATAAGGTAGTAATATATATATAAAGATAAATTTCTGCCGATTAATCTTTTTTAAAAAAAATCGATTGCATATTAAAAACTATAAAAAAACTTACTATATAAAAAATAAATTAATTTTTAAAAAGGACACCATAAATATTAATATATTCTCTAATTATTAATTAACGCAATATTATAAGTGCTTTATTTTATCCTTTGTAAAGTTTAATTATTTTGGACTCAAAGTTTATAATATATATTTTTAACTTAGTTAGTAAATTTCTAAATTTTAAACTTACTATACAAAGTAACGGGGTATACGTAAATAACAATTTCGTTCTGATTAAGAGATATAAAAAATTTAATATAATTTTTCAAAACCTTATCGATACGAAAACATTACGTTTATATAATATAACATATTACGAAAGCTTTATATATAACCTGGTATTTTTCCGACAACTCCGAAAAAAATGTTTTTCATAAAATAATCCAAAGATTAATAATTTTATATAAAATAAATATAATTACGTAATTATTACGTTAATAAATAAATTTAAATAATTCGTTATCGAAAATATTAACGTAATAATTATTTATATAATTTTAATAACTTATAAACGAAATTTTAATTCGTAAATAACGAAATTATTGCGAATTAATAACGGCATTACATAACACTTAAAATTAAGATGTCCACAATACGAAATAATTATTTAATTATAATTTTATACGAAAGAAATCCGCTAAAAAGGTCTTACAATAATCGAATGCCAAATAAGTAATAAAATAAAAGTTAAAATGTTAACATATCGTAAACCAAAAAAAGGAATATTTCAATTAAAATAAATATTTATTGTCGATCTTACAAATTTTGAAAAAAGCCTTGAAAAATATAAATACGTTCTGTTTATTATTAATAAATACTTAGATTTTATTTAGAACATTTATTTTAAAAACTAAAAGCAAAATATATTAATTATAACGTTTTAATATTTTTTTAAAAATTATAAAAAATTAAAATAAAGTTTTTTTTATAAATAATTAAATACGATAACAAAATCCTAAAAAATTATTAACTTCGAAATATGTTTTAATTATTTTTTTTAATATTACATTTAAACCTTTAATATTACATACCTAAACTTAAAATGGGAGTATAAAATATTTAAAAAAATATAATTAAGAAAGAAACGATTATAATACAAAATAACGTTAAATTATTTTCCTGCTTAATTATATATATCTTTAAAGCGGTAATATATTTATGTAACCGTATTCCTAAATACGTATTTTTTGGCAAAATCTATATGAAATTTATTATATTTATTTAACGTATAAAAACGACGTTATAATACTTAATCGAAAACCTTAACAAATCTATTTACGAATATACGGTTATATAACTTACGTTATATTAATTACCACTATAAAAAAACAAAAATTTTAAAAGTTAAATTTTAAAACGTAAATTAATTAGTTTGTCGATAATCGATTTATGAATATTTACAAAATTTGGAACTTATTAATTAATATCGTTATTATTATTCAAAATATATAATTTAATAAAAAGGTTACGTTTTTTTTAAATAATATTAAAAACTTAAAAAAACGACATTTTGTATATTATAAAAAAATTACAAAACTTATTCTGATAAATAACAATATTTAATTAAAATAATAACTATTTAATTTATATACAAAAAAACTAAATACCTAAATAAAATAATTCAATTACCGGCTAAACAGGAAAAATAACTTTAAAAAGGTTTTAACGTAAAATACGTACAGAATAAAAAAATAAGCTTATTTGCAAAAAATTAATTGTTTTTATATAACCGTTATATTCGAATTATTTCCGTCCCTTAAATGATTACCGCTATTAACGTTTACCTTAATAACTATTACAATTATTATACCGACGAAAAAACTAAAAATAACCCTAAGCTCCCCTTATATTATTTAACTTAGAATAACGGTAAAAAACGAAAGTACCCCACGAATTATAAATATAAGCTCTTTATATATTCCGTACCAAAAAAGTATTATTCGAAACGAATACAAAATATGGAAAACCGTATTTAATATAAGATATTTAGCCCCCTTTATAAGTACGTACGATAACCGGCCGGTAAATTACGAATATTTAAAAAATTAAGTACTCGAAATACGCGTTACCTTAATCGGAAAAGTAATAATATCTTGGTATATAAAAAGGTATTTAAGTTATAGGACTGGGTATCTAAACGTAATTTACTATTATTGCCGTAAAACCATAAAAACCTAAATATATATCCGTTAAAAAAGATATTTCGTAAAGCCAAAAAAGCTTATTTATAAA
Source organism: Monosporascus cannonballus (assembly GCA_004154925.1). NCBI lineage: Eukaryota > Fungi > Ascomycota > Sordariomycetes > Xylariales > Monosporascus > Monosporascus cannonballus. The sequence continues at coordinate 177,950 of QJNS01000120.1, read as the reverse complement.
ATTATAAAAAAATACGATTTTAAGAAACCGTTAATCAGTTTTTTGCTAAAAGAGAATGAGTTTTAAAGTATATATAGATATACGATTACAAATTTAATAAGTATAGTTAATTTTAAAAATATAAGATTTATTTTGTTATATAAAAGGATTAACAATTTAAAACCGTTTATGGCAATATATACGTATTTATTTTCGCTAAAAATCGTTATTACGGTTAAATTTAATTTAAAATTTATGTAATATAACGTTATAAACGTTTTTATAAATACCAATTTACCTTATAAAATATATATATAAACGTTTTTAAAATATCTGTAATGTAACAAAACTTTTCTAATTAAAAAATATTATATAGATTAAGGAAATTATTTTTATTATAACAGAAAACTTTTATTAAAACGTTTAAAAAATTGGGATTTAATTCCGTTCCTTATAAACTTTGTTATTTTATTTATTAAAAAATACTTATTTTTTTATAAACGATACTATGATAATATATTGGGAAAAAATTCAAACTTTATTAATGAATTAATCCAATCAATACAAAAACGGTATATTTTAATAAAAATTAAGAATTTATAATACTTTTTCGGCATCTAAATAATTAAAAATAAGCTTAATAAAAATATTTAGTTATTTTAATTTGGTTTTATAAATAAATTAAATAACTTAATACTTATAATTAGCATTAAATTATTGCCAAATTTTAATCTGCATTATTTAAACTTTATTAATAAATATTAAAAAAATCAATTTTATTTTTTCGTAATAATTAATATATAACCCGATATATTTGTTGCGATATCTTAATTTGCCCAATTTAACTTAAACCTTAATAACGCATATTATAAAATTATTAATCGAATTATATTACATTTAATTAAAACCCAAACGTTAACGTTATAATTCGGGGGTAAAAAATTATTAAATACTTAACATAACTTTCTTTTATAAATAATACGATTAACCGAAAAAGTTTTAAATTTACGTTATAAAATTATTCGGAAAAATAATAAAATAATACGCGAATAAGTAAAATATAATAATTATTTTCATAATAAAAACGAAATTACTATTTTTTACGCAAATTATAAAAAACACTTTATTTAATTTTCGATAAATTAAAAGATTAAAAATTATCTTAAATATAAAACCGTTAAATATATAATATAATAATTAATAAATTATACGGCATATTAATATTAATATTATTTTATTAATAATAAAATTACGATATATAAATATATATAATTTTTAATTACAATAAATTACAAAAGAAAATTTATTTATGATAAATTATACGTTTACGAATAATATATTAATTAATAATTTAACAAAACCCTATTACGTAAACCTTTTAAATATTTTAAACAATAACTAAAATTAATAAATATTACGAAAACTTTCGATTGACGGAAAAACACCTTACGAAAAATTTTAAAAAAAGAATTAACTAATTAAGAAAACTTAATTGTCGGAAGAAAAATAAAATAAATAATTATGGCTTTAAAAGTGGTAACAATTAATACTGTAAATACTTTAAGGTATTAAGGGGGTATATCGGCTAGCAGGGGGTACTTTAGCACCCCATATACGGAAGATTCCCTTTAATCGGAACATATATGTTCCGGAACTAGATCGCCTTAAAATGCAATGCGCGTTCTAGAGCACCTACAACTAGTTATCAATACACACACACTGATATCTCTTATATCTGACAGGTTCTCATAGTTTTGTAAAGACCATATTTGTTTTGTCCTGATCGTCTCTTTGGGCCCCCCATTTTATTAATAAAATGTTAAGGATGAAATAATAAAGATGAAGATGTAGAATTAAGAATACGGAAGTCGGCGAGCTAGCTCTCTAAATGGACCTGCTATGTGACGGCTAGGCGGTTTAACGAACTATTAAACCTAAGTCGTACGAGTTTATATTGGTAGGAGTATCGTGGGAAACTGAGCAATAAATACAATAACGTATTACGTTTCGTAATACCAAGAGTGTTTTAGGTAACGATATTTTATTATAAGTTGAAATTGTTTAAATTATAAAAATAATAAACGTATATATCTTTTTATAAATCCCGTTAGATCTCTTGGATTATGTCGGATTTATATTAGATAATTATATGGATTCCGTTAGATCTTTTGGATTATTCCGAATCTATGTTACGTAATTTCGACCTATTTGGGTTCTGTTTCGACCACCAAGTGACCGTTTCCGAGACCCTTCTTTGGTTGAGTTATAACACGATTTTCTCTTTCCTTAAATCTTGTCCTTAAGATTTTTTTGGTAAGTTTTTCCCTTGTCTGCTACCATATTTAATCGAATCGTTAAGAACTGTAAACGTATTAATCAAAAAAAAGCGCAAGGCCTTAGTTCGTTTCGTTTTTAATTCCGGTTTAGAAATTATGCCTTGTATACCCTGTTATCGTGCTAGTGATTTATGCATTATATCGGATAGTATAGCGCGTTATTGGTAATACATCTTAAAAAAACGTTATTATAACGGTTCCGGTATTTCTTTTTTATTTTTCAATAATATTAAAAAGGAGATAAAGCGTTTACGGTTAAAAGAATTTTCTGTTTGTTAATATTTTCGTAATATTTCTTAAAAGTTGTTAATAATATTTCGTTGTTTAAGCGAGGCGTTATTTTGTTTGAAACGTTTTTATATTTAAAAAGATTTTTTTCGCAAAAAAGGTGTGAAAATAGTTAACTGAGGTTTTTAATTTTGGATAAATTAGAAGAATAAGAAAAGGCCGACCGATCACCTGGCGGCGGAGCGCGAACGTTTGGAAATTGAGCTTCGCGCTACATTTTCCGAATGGTTTCATTTCTTAGATCTTATTGTGGACGTAAATTGGGATGCCATTATTGCGGGTGGTTCCGTTATTGCTGGTAAAAGTTTTTTAGCAGGCGCTCGGTGTTACGACTCAACAAACTTCGGCCTTAAGAAACGGTCAGACAAGGATCATACGGGCCACCCCCGGGTCACGTGACGGTGATCACTGCCAAGCCAGTGATCATCAGTGATTAGAGGTGATCCCAAGTGATTATAATTACCACTGGCTACGTAATTATAAATAATTAAGCCAAGAAAAAAATATATATTTATTATTTTCATGATTTAAATAACTTCAGCTTGCAATAAAATATCGTTATCTAAGATATTTTTGGTATTACGAAACATAATATATTATTATATTTATTATTTGTTTTTTTTAAAATATTTTTATTAATATAAATTTTTACGATTTAAGTGTAATAATTGGGTAAATTATTTAGCCGTTATACGTTATAAATTTTTATTTAATAATACCGTTAAACTTTAAGCAATATTGCCGACATATATCTATTAGCAAGTAATCCGAATAACCTATTTACTAAATGTCTAATAATCCGGATATTGGAATAAAATCTAAAAAAGACAAAAAAATAATTTCGCTTTTTTCGCGAAAAAGTTTTCCGATACCTGGATCCCATAAAGAACGTATCGTTCAGCTTAAGAAAAAAATAATAACCTTATAATATTCCTTTAAGCTATTTATAAAAAAACTTAAAGAAAAAAAGAAAATTTTCTAAATCGGAAGATTTTTTTAAACAAATTAAATTATTTAGTTAAATTTTATCAAAAAATACCCAAACAATTTTAAAATTTTTAAATTAAAGTTTTCGATAAAACTTTAATTAAATTGTAATTATTCTTAATTTAATACCAAATATATTTCAGGTATTTCTTTATTTAACATATTATATTTATTATACGAATTAAATTTATAATTAATTATTATATCGAAAATATAATTATTTAAATTAGATTTTTCTTCAAAACTTTATATTAATATATTAATCGAAAAACGATATTCGGAAATAATGTAAATATATAATAATTTCGAATAATTTCAATAAATATTCATGAAAAGTTTCGAAATAATAAATAAAATAATTAAAGCAAAAATACAAATTTAATAAGTATAATAAAAAGTTATTATTTAATTATAATAATATATTTGTTTACTTAATTTTTAAATTAAATTAAAAAATATTAATAATTATATTTTTTAATTTTAATCGACCGAATTATATATTAAATTATATTACTATACTAATTAAGATTAATAATCAATAATACGCCTATCGTATTAAAGGCATTAAAAGAAAAAATAAAAACAAACTTCGATATTCAGCTAATATCAAAGTTTTTCGACGTAATAATATTTTTTACCGTATAGAACTAGAACTTATAGAACTAGGAATTACTTATAAGAAAAACTGGAGGCAAATTAAGTATTTTAATTATAACAAAATAGAGCATAAAGTAACATAGTACAAGGTATCCAAAAAAAAAACCTCGTTAAAATAACTGGAAATTCGCATTAAAGAGATAATCTAAAAATAACTAAAAAAAACAAAAACAAATATATTAACATAATTTAACCTAAATACGTACCAGGTCCCCTATAACGAAAACTTTAATAAGAAATACGAAAAGTCAGGAAATTAACTTAATAAATATCGTAAATAGAACCAAAAATATTATAAAAATAATTACGAAAATATTAGAATTAAATAAAAAGGTTTATTTTAAACTTTTTACTCAATAGGACAAAATATACGCTATATATTATCGACGACAAAAATATCCCGGTTACGAAAAATAAAAATAACATATTTATAAAGAAATTACCCGTATATTATACGAAAGTTTCGATTTGATAAATCGAATCGGAAATAACAAAAATAATAAATAATAATGTCGATATTTTCGATTTATAACTCTAGAAAATATTTAATAATTAACCGATATAGAAAATTAAGATGAAAATAAATTAATATCTGTAAGGAAATTTTTTTGGTTATTATATGTAATATAATTATCAAATAAAAAAGGAATTACTTTAGCATATAATAAAAAATATTACTAAAAGGCTATTATAAATCTTTATTTTTAATTAGCATTTATAACAGACCTTAACGAAAAAAAGCTTATTAAAGAAAAAATTACGTTAGTTTATAAGTATACTTGGAAATAATAACTAATATAATATATAATAAAATATAATCGAAACTATAGTAAAACAATGTCCTTAATAAGAAAAACAATTATAGCAAAATCTAAAGCAATTAATACGGCTCGAAAAAACAGTACGTCGGCAATAACGACAAATATAATAGCTTAACGCGTTAAATATAAAAATATAAATAAAGTTCGATAAATTCGAAAAAGAATTAAAAGAAAAAGATTACCTATAAAAAGGTCACAAAATAATAAAATATAGAAAAATTAGAAACAACTTCTAAAAAAGCTTTAAGTACGACGATAAAAACCGTTAATAACTTTATTACTTTGGATATACGAATCGAAACACATTAATATACCGCAATAATAGATTACGGAGCTCTAGGCGGAAATTATATTACACCAAATATAATTAATAAGCTCAGATTATTATGGAAATACAAGTTAAAACCTTATATAATAACAAATACCGAAAATTAGAAATTTGCTTACGATAACGGAAAATTTATACGCGAAATTAATTATCTCGAGATTTTTATTTAAAAATTACATTAAATAATTAATTTGAATATCGTTCTATTTAGAAATTACGATATAATCTTAAGATTATTATAGGTACGCCAGTACGAAATCTTAATTAATAAAAAAACTAGCTAGATAAGGTTTATCTTATACCCTATTAGGAGATAAAAAATTAGGATTTTAATATTCGATCGAAAACGGCGACGAATATAAGCATAAAAATACAACAAAAACCTTATTACCCAAAAAGATAAAACATAAAAAAGAAAATAAGGATCAAAAAATACGACGTATTATTACTATCGTCAAAGCTAAACTAAGGCAACTAAATAACGATCTAAAGCAATAGCCTCAAAATATGACGGCTAAGTGGTTTAACTAATTATTAAACCGTAATCGTATAGGTTTATATTAACAGAAATATTGTGAGATTTTGAACAATAAATATAGTAACGTATTACATCTCGTAATACCAAATGTTTTTTAGGTAACGAATTGTAACGATTAATATTAGTAAATAATTTGTTGCAAACTAAAGCTAGTTAAATTATAGAAATAATAAACGTATATATCTTTATTTTAGCTCAAAGTGCTTAAACGGCTCAAACCCTTAAGCCCGTTAAGCCCTTTGAGCCCTTCGCCGGCTCAGAGGGCTTAAGGTGCTTGGCGCCTTGAAACCTTTGAGCTGATTACGTGATATCTTGGCCAGGGTCGAGCTTTTGTCTTTTTCGTAGGTCCGACCGTCCGCAAAGTAGCCAAGACCGTTAGGTCATAACACGATCTCTCTTCTTCCAGGATCTTTGTCCCTAAAAATCAATTCGTTTATTTATTAATTTTGGTAAGTAACTTTTCTTTCTCCATATTTACCATGTTGGGTCGTGTTGAAAAATTTCGTTCCCGTAAGCGCATTAACGTTCCCCTTTTGTCAAAGCGAATTTTTCGTCTTAGTTTTATTATGCCTTTTTGTTTCCGTTGCGAAAAGGAAGAGGTAGAATGTACGGTTTTTCGTAATTCCACCAAATGTGCGTAATGTGTTCGTTATGGCGGTCCTTGCGATGTTTTTGGGCCGTTTAAGGCTAAGCACAAAAAGCTTTTTAACGAAGAATATCGTTTAAAGCGCGAAAAGGAATAAGCTCGAAAGGCGCTGCGGACTGCTGCCAACAAACTGGATCGTTTTCAAAAATAGCGACGACTTTTTTATTGTCGGGGCGTCGAAATGTTTCGTCGGGGTATTAAAGATGCGGAAGTTATGGAAACGTTTGAGCGCCTTAAAAAGGAGCAGGAACAGTTAAAGGCTGCCGTTAGGGCTGCCACGTTGGCGTAGGTCGCGGCCGATTAACCGGATATCCCGGTTATTAACTGGTTAACTATTAACTGAAATGCGTCCGTCGTTGTTAATAAAAGTTCTTTAATAGACGTTAAGCGCTAATAAGGTTTTTAACGGGTTCTCAGGTATTTTCGAAATCCGGGTACTTTTTTACTTAATTAGATATTAAATAAGTCCGTTTTATTTTCGTATATCGAAAATCTTTTTTACTTTATATATTTATTTATTTTTTATTTTTAAATTGTTTTATACCCTATATACCTTAATTATATCTGTTGTTAATTGGAATAAAAAAACGTAAAAAATTGGTTAAAGTTTAATTTTTGGTAAAAGTTTCAATTAGTAATTATTTTTTGAGATTTTCTTGGCGATTTTATATAGACCGATATATTTAAAATCGAATTTTTTACTAGGTTATTTTATTTGAATATTTGTAATAACGAAAAAAACCATTTTTCCTTTTTTAAAAATTAGTTTCTTTAATTTTCTTTAGTTATAATATGTGCTTATTTCATTTCGTACGAATTCTAATTTTATTTTTATTTTCTAATATAATTATTGTAATTATTTTGATACAAGATTATTTTAATATTAATTGAATTATCGTTACGTATATTTTTATAAATTTTTAAATAAAATCAAAATTTGCGTTTATTAATATTATTTTAATATTTTCGTAATAACTGGTATTATAAGCTAGCGATATAATTAATAATTTGTGCGCGTAATTATTTTGTTCGTAATTAATATAATATCGTAAATAAGTTTTTAAAATTTAGTTCGTTCGTTTTGTTTATTTATTTATCTAAAGTTTAAATACGATGGATAATTTGGAATTTAAGCCGATATATATTATAAGGCCTTATTAAAAATTAAATATAAATATTAATATTTTATTTAAAATCATTCTTAATAATCATCGGTATATATTAAAAATGTATTTAAAAAATATATTCTATTTGTTCAGCGTTTATATCCTTATAATATAATAAAAATAAGAAAATTTCGTAAATCGATTAACGATTAGAAAAATGTTATCGTAATGTATTCCCGTATTTGAATTTTTTGACATAAAAATTTAGTGATAAAGTCGAATATGACTAAATACTATGGTCGCTTTACGACTAGTAATAGCTGTAATTTTTTATATGGCTTATGTCGTCGAGCTTTTATTCTGGCGTAAATATCGCATTATTATATAATTTTTTATATTGTTAATTTTATTTTAAGAAAAGAATATATGCGTTAAGGCCGTTTTAAGGTTTTGTAAATTCCTAGATATCTATATAGCTGATGTTTATATATGTTTCGTATTAAATCCTTCTGGTATTTTTTTAGAATTTATATCGTATCCATCTTTGGTTTTCTACAAAACCGTCGTTATATTGCTGGATTTTTTAATATATATCAAAAGATATTGCCCGAATTGTCGCAATTTATCGCGGGCGTAAATACTTTTTTATAGTGATATCAAAAATTATATAGTTAATTTTAACCAATTCTTTTTCAAAGTTTGGTCGCTTACTTAAAATATTAACTTTGTTATTTTTTAAGCTTTTCTTATAAATAATAACAAAGTCGAAATACGCCAATTTTTCCACGTAACGAAATTATTATCCTATAAGCTTCCTGGTCATAATAAATCGGGTAAAATTTTAATAATCCGTATAAACCTTAACCTAGTACAAATTTCCCTTTAGAACATATCTGAATTTTCGAAATGCCATAATAATAACCATAAATTCCTTATCCGGAATATCGTAATTAAATTGGTTTTTTTCATTTACATAAAAAAATATAATAAGATATAATTTGCCTTATTTATTTCGTTATTTAATTATTACGTTTAATACGGAATTCGAAATATCGGTTTTTAACTTAACGAAGCAGTTTAAATCGTATATAATTAATATTAGTTCGCTAATAATTGCATCTTTAATATCTTAAAACGCCTTTTTTATTTCGGATATTTATTTAAATTTTTCTTTTCGTAAAATCCGTTAAAGATATATTTATTTTACTAAATTTTCGAATAAATTTCTTATAATAATTAGCGAATTCAAAGAATGCCTATATCTCCTTAACTGTAATTAGCGTTTGTTATTTTATAACTATAGCAACTTTTTGGAAGTTTATCTTAATATGTCCTAGAGAAATAATATGTTTCAGATATTTTATTTTTTGTTTGTAAAACTGAAAAACCTTTATAAATATATCCTATATATGTTTTTTCGGTTTCTAAAAAGATAAAAATATTTTTAAATAATTGTAACGAACCTGTCATACATCCACCTGGAGGTATGAGCAGTATCCGAAAAGGGTTTTGATTTGCAGGTAACAATAGGGCGAAAAATGATTTAGTGTATTTGTTAAGGAAATTTCAAGGTACTCCTTTTTCAATCAGAGAATGGTACAGTTGCCTCTGGTTAAGAGCTTAAATTGATAGCTAAGGAACGAAAAACTAAGTAGGTGATTATTTATATAGGAAACCCAAACCTTATATATCCTTTTTATCCTTTATGTCTTTTATGGTTTCTGGGGATCTCGAGAGATTATGGTATTTGTCGTCCACGAATTTCCTGGTGTTTCTGGAGATTGATAAAAACCCGAGGTTTATCCGATGGAAGGTGGAGATCCCGAGCGTTTCTAATTTCCTGGGCCTCCTTTGGGCCTAATGGAGTCCCTTCTGAACGTAATATTATTCTTTTTTTTCTAGGATCTTTGTCCCCAAAGATAGAAAAAGTAAGTTCTTAACTTTTTTTCTTTTTTTGCGTTATAGCATTATATTTAATTATATTAGACAAATTTCGAAAACGTATTAAATATTTTATTAAAAATTGTTACGAACTGATTAAGTCGATTTTTTAATTTGGTTTCGAAGTTATGCCGTATACGCGTTATTTCGAAAAAAAGTTTTTTTGCAAAATATTAGAAAGTTAAAGGAATTATTAAAACTATTTGGCAGCTAATATTTAATTTTGCGATAAAAACTATATTTTGTTTTTATCGCTTAAAAATATCCGGGCCGAAAAGTTCCGGATAAACCGAAAAAAACGTTTAGTTATTTAATAGCTCCAAAAATTATTTAATCGTATTATTTGGTTGGATTGTTAATTTAAATGGTTATATTTTAAAGGGGTGTCGTTTATTTAGAAAAAGTTTAAAAACATAGATAAATTAAAAAAGCGAAAAAAACTAAATGCGGAAAAGGATTGTAAAGAAAAGAAGTAAGCATAATTTATTTCAAAGTTAGATGCGTTAATGAAAGTATTTACTTTTTTCGATTAAAGCGCCGTAAGGGTTAATTTAAGTAAAGGACCGTTATTGCCTACGACTTTGGTTACATTAAAAACGGTCGGTCAGGATTTTGGCGGTAAAACGTTTTAATTAGGTTTATCGTATTCATTAAATAATTAAATGGTTTTTACGTATTTTTTTATATAAGTATTTTTCTTATTTAATTAGGTACTGGATTTTATTTTTAACCATTTTGGAATTTAGTATTTGTTTAACTTCGTATTTGTCAAAATCTTTTTCGAATTTTAAGTTTATTTCCAATAGGGCGTTCTTGGGTGCTAATTTAAGTAAAGAAATATGGAAAATAAGGTGTATCTTTATGTTTTTGGGTAATAATAATTTATAATTAGTTTTGGAAATAATTTCGTTAACTTTAAACGGTTTAAGCTTTTTAAAATTAAGTTTATTATTGGGTTTTTTTGTTTTAATTTATAAAATATTCGAAATTACGTTTTGTTTTTGGCGTAATAAGTAAACCTTATTTCCTTTCGCTAAAATTGGTCCTTTAATTCTTTTTTTATTGTAATATTAGGTTATCCGTTGTTAAAAAAATCGTAATTTATTTTAAAAACGGGCTTGGATTGTTTTGATTTTTGTGGTTAATATTTTTGCTTTTGGGGTAATTGTAACAATTTTTAATGCTTTATTAAACGGTTATTTAGGTCGTTTTATTTTTATATTATGTCCGTATATAGCTGTATAAAGAAATACGCCCATATTTTCGTTAATTAATATGTTGTAAGCGATTTGTACTAATAATAAAAGTTTTATTTAGTTATCCTATTAATAATTAACGTAATTTCGTAAATATTATTTTAAGATTTAGTTTAATTTTTCGGTTTGGTTATCCGTTTGGAAATGATACGCTGTCGAAAACTTAAATTTAATACCAATTTATTTAAAAAAGCTGGTGCCGAATTTTAAAATAAATAACATATTTCGGTTTAAAACGATTTTTTTAGATATCCCATATTTATTAAGGTATTATTTGATAAAGGCGTAAGTTAATTATTTTGCCGTTACATTTTTTTTGAAAGGTAAAAAATACTTATATTTGGTAAATTTATTAATAATTATTTATATTCCGTCGTATTTAACTCCAATAACTGGGTCTTTAAATAAAAATAAGTTAATAATAAAGTCCTAAGTTATAATATTCCATATTTTATTCGGAATATCGGTAGGTTATAGTAGCCCATAAGGCTTATGGCGTATTGCCTTAACCTTATTACAAACGTTGCAGTTTTTGATAATTATTTTGACCATACGGCGTAGCTTAGGGAAATCGTATTTTTTTTGCAGCCGTCGGGTGGTTTTAAAAATTCTTTAATATCCATGTAATAGGTCTTTATGGAATTCCTTTACGAATTATTTTTGTTAATTTTTGGGAATATAAATTTTGCCATAATATAATAGCTAATTTTTAGGGTATTGTTTTAGTTGTTGGATTTCCTTTTATTTTTTTATATCGTAAAAATTCCGGAACCGTATTAAGAGTTCGGTAATTAGTTTTTTTATTATCTTACATAAATATATAGTTTTATCCTTATTATATTATAATATTTACATACTTTTTTTGGGAATTTTGGAATCGTAATCTTTTTTGCGATTAAGAATATTCACTTAAATGTTTTTTTTTTTGATATGATATATTTTAAAGTTAAATCTGGATAAAAAAATCCATTATTTTTTATGTCGTTTGTTTAGCTTTTAGGTTTTCATAAATCGCTTAAAATTTTTATAATCAAAATAAATATTAAAGGGTTTTTTTATTCCGTTAAGGAAAGGTTTTTATTCCTTGAAAATATTAATAATTGCTAATAGCTTTTTGTCGTAAATCTAATATTTGAATTTTATATTTCGGAATGCTTTAAAGTAATATGCCATTAGGTACTATTTGCCGTTATTTTCTTATTATTCCAAAATTGCGCCTAAGGCATATTTTGAAATATTTGTTTTTAATCGTTTTGTTTTATCTGGATTTGGCATCCTTATAATAAGTCCGTTAGTAATTGTTTTTTTTAATTCCCGGAACGTTTTTTTTGTTTTTTCTGGAAATTCGAATTCTTTTTTAACGTATTCCTTAGTGGTAAGTTTTATTAAAGGCTTAATTATGTTTTTATATCCTTTAATTAAGCCGCGTACGTAACCCGTAAATCCTAAAATTTGTCGGATATTTATAACGGTCGCCTTATTAAGGATAAATTAATCTTTAATTGCTTTTAATTTGGAGCGTTAAATTTGAATTTATCCTGGTATAAAAGTAAATCCCAAAAAATTTAATTTTTGGGTACGCCATATGCTTTTAGTAAGGTTAATTCGAATATTGGTTTTGTCCAAAGTTTTAAGTACTTAAGTAATATGTTTTTTATGCTTTTTTAGGGTTTCGGAGTAAATAAGGATATCGTCGAAATAAACAAATACGAATTTATCTAAGAATTATTGGAGGGTAATTATTATTAAATTTTAGAAATTGGCGGAAGCGTTAATAAGTCCCATAAGTATTACTTTATATTCGTAAAGTTTATATACTGTTTTAAATGCCGTTTTTCATTTTTTTTTGGCCATTTTGATACGGTAATAATTATTGTAAAGATTAAACGCCGTAAATTATTTGGCTTTATTGGCATTTTCCTTTAAGGTATTTATGAAAGTTAGGGGATATCCGTTTTTGATTATGATATTATTTAATTATTTATAATCGATTACTTTTCGGTAAATAAGGTTTCCGTTTTTATTAATCCTTTATTTACCATCTTTAATTTTTAGTATTATAAGGATTGGATATTTAATAAAGGAGTTAAAAAATTAAATATATTTTTTTTCAGATTTAATTATATGTTTTTTTATAAAGTTTTTAACTTTTCTGGGTTTATATGGTAAATTTTGTAAAGCTTAGGATAATACCTTTTTTTGATAAAGTCCGAAGATTTTTTTAGGTATCTCTTAAGATAATCTGTCAAAATGGGTTCGAACCATTGGCGAATTCGTCCGATTAACAATTAAGAAATAACCATTATTTTTTGATATTTTTCCGGCAGAGAATTCTTATAGAACTTAAGGTAAAGCTTTGCCTGAACCAAAAATCTATTAAGGTTTTTTAATTTATCGTAAAGCTTGGGAGGAATTGGCTTATAACCTTTAACGTCTGGCATTCCATAATAACCAGGGGGTGGAATAATTCTTTCCCGTATCCGAATTACGCCGAACAGTGGCAGAATCGAGGTTTTTTTTTGCGTTCGCTTTAGGTCCAACGAAAGGGGTTGGTAACCGGCCCCTTGGCTTCGCCCTTTAAGGAAACCAAATTAAGGAAAAGCTAGCTTTTTTCCTTTTATAAGCCAAATATTTTCTTTTCTTAGGGTTCGGACTTTTGCTATTAAGGCATTTAATTTCTCCTTCGTAATAAGTTTTTTTTTCTGGTTTTCGGCCCTATATTCTTTTTTAATTTTTTTTTAACCGCTTTTTTTTCCGATTTCTCTCCCTGGACTTTAATAATATCCTTAAGGGCCGGAATAGGTTACTATCTAGGTTGCAAAGATAACGGATTTCCTTAAGATCGAATAATAAGGGGTACCATATTATTAATTAATTAAAAAACTTTTTTAATAAAGGGTAAATCGTTAAATCTTATTAATAACGTTTTTTTAATTAATAACGGAAATCGTATATACTATTTATTTTCTGAACGTTATCCTATATTATCGTTTGTATTAAATTCAGAAAAATTCATACCTTAATTAGGCGGTAAATTATCCGTTAGTTATTAATTAAAAAGCTATTAAAATATAACGAACTTATTATACATCTATTTGGAAGTATAAGTAATATCCGAAAAAGGTTTTAATTTGCAAATAATAATAAAGCGAAAAATAATTTAATATATTCGTTAAAAAAATTTTAAAATATTTTTTTCTTAATTAAAAAATAATATAATTATTTTTGGTTAAAAACTTAAATTAATAATTAAGGAACGAAAAACTAAGTAAATAGCTATTTACATAAAAAACCCAAACCTTATATATTTTTTTTATTCTTTATATCTTTTATGGTTTCTGGGGATCTCGAGAAATTATGGTATCTGTCGTCCACGAATCTCCTGATATCTTTGGAAATTGACAAAAACCCGAGGTTTATCCGATGGAAGGTGGAGATCCCGAGCGTTTCCAACTTCCTGGGCCTCCTTTGGGCCTAATGGAGTCCCTTCTGAACGTAACAATAATATACGACAAAGATATTAAGGTGTTTTCGTAATACATAATTAATTATTTATTAAAAAGTTATTAATACGTTCGTAAACTCTATTAATATAACCAAGTACTTAAATAATCCGTATTTAGTTTTGAAAATTATTTTTATTCGTATTCCTTTTTAATCTTAATAAGGTTATATTTATTTGTAAGATCTAATGTTATAAGCCATTTGGCTCCGTATAGTCGGTTTTTTATTTCCGTAATTGAGAGTAATAATATTCGATTTTTGACAGTGATATTATTTAGTTATTAATAATTAATTATAAGTTGTAATTTTCTATTTTTCTTTAGTACGAAAAAGATTAGGTAATCTGCTGGTAATTTCGAAGGTTAAATCCATTTTTTATAACCGATTTTCCAGGTATTTTTTAAAAACGCGTAATTCGTTTCCGTTAAAGTTGTAAATAAAGTAAAACTTCGTCGAAGATCCTTTTTTAAGAATTATCTTATGATCTTATTTGCTATATTTTGATAATTTCGTATCAAGTATTTTCCTACACAGCTGTTCATATCTGTAATATTATAGTAATATATTAATTAAATCTTCTAAATTTTAAGGCTGCTATTCTAGGTTATTATTCAGTTACTTTAATTTCGCTTTAATAATAGTAACGATACGTCGTATTTTTCTTTAATGCCCATTCTTTTTTATATATCTTATCCCTTTAGATAATAAGGTTTCTATTATGTCTTTATGTTTATATTTGTTATCATTTTCGATCAAATATTAAGATTTTATTTTTTTTCTTATCCGTTAATAAGGTATAAGGCGAACCTTACCTGGCCAATCTCTTTATTAATCAAAACTCCGTACTGGTATATCATGGTAATCCTAAGATTATATCGTAATTCCTAAATAGAACGATATTAAAATTAATTATTCAATATCGTTTTTTAATAAAAATTTCGAAATGATAAATTTCGCGTATAATTTTCCCGTTATCGTAAGCGAATTTCTAACTTTCAGCATTCGTTATTATATAAAGTTTTAACTTATATTTCTATAATAATTTAAGCTTATTAATTATATTTAATATAATATAATTTCCGCCTAAAGTTTTATAATTTATTATTACGATATATTAATATGTTTTAATTCGTATATCTAAAGTGATAAAGTTATTAACGGGGTTTATCTTCACGTTTAAAACTTTTTTTGGAAGTTTTCTTTAATTTCTTTAAGTTTTTTTATCTTGCGGTTTTTTTATATGTAATTTTTTTCTTTTAATTTTTATTCGAACTTATCGAACTTTATCTATATTTCTCTATATAGCGTATCAAATTATTATATTTGTTCTTATTGTTGGCGTATTATTTTTTCAAATTATATTAATTATTTTTAATATTGTTATAATCCTTTTTCCTTATTAAGTAAATTTTTTTTATGGTTTCGGTTATATCGTATTATGTGTCGTATTAATTATCGTTTTAAAGTTCGCTTATAAATTGACGTATTTTTTCTTTAATAACCTTTTTTTCGTAAGGGTTTGTAATAAATGCTAATTAAAAATAGAAATTTGTAATAGCTTTTTGGCAATAATTTTTTTATTATATACTGGATTAACTCATTTTCCGTTTAATAGTTATACCATCCATAATAACAAAAGGTGTTTTTTTGCAAGTATTACTTTTCTTAGGGCCAGTCTTTTGCTTCGGCTAATTATTAAATATTTTTTGAGATTATAAATCAAAAATATTAATATTATTCTTTATCGGTCTCATTATTTCCGGTTCGGCTTAGAAAATCGAATCTCTTATAATATATACGGATAATATTTTTATAAATATATTACTTTTATTTTTGGTAATTGTAGTATTTCCGTTATCGACAATATATAATATATATTTTGCCATATCGGTTAAAAATTTTAGAATAAACCTTTTTTATTTAATTCTAACATTCGCGAAATTATCCTTATAATATTTCTTATTATATTCGCAATATTTATTAAGTTAGCTCTCTGACTTTCCGTATTCTCTGTTAGATTTTTCGCTATAAAACGCCTAGTACGTACTTAGGTCGAATTATATTAATAGATTTGTTTCCGTTTTTCTGATTTTTTTTAAATGATTTCTCGGATATAGGTTTCCAGTTATCCTAACGGGGTTTCTTGAGTACCTTGCACCACGATACCTTGTATTCTATCTTATTGCAATTAAAGCATTTAATCTGATTTTAGTTCTTACTATAAGTGGCCCTAAGTTCTATGGGTTCTGGCTTCGTATCGTAAGAAATATTACCGCGTTAAAGAACGTTAGTATTGGCCGTATATCGGGGTTTGTTATTATTTTTTCCTTTAATATCTTTAGTACGCCAGGCATATTATCGATCGTCGATCTTAATTGTTATAGCGATATTATCCGATAAATAATTAGGCCAATTAAATTTGAAAAACTTTTCGTATATTTTTTTAATTTATTAAAAAATTAATTATTAATGCTTTTTATGTTTAATTTAATCTAGATATTAATGTTTTGGTTATAATTATTCGATTTATATTTCAGTTTTTATTTTTTATTTATTATTTCGAAAACTTTTATTAATATTTATTTAAAGTATTTATAATTGTTATATATTGGTATTATTTCCGGGTTTCGTTTTTCGATTAATACAATAATGTATTTTTTATAATACATTTAAATTAAGTAATAATATTTTTAATTAATTATTCGATTATAAATTTACTTTACGTAATAAATATAATAAATTGAATAAAAAATATTTAAAATATATTTAATATTAAATTAAGAATAATTATAACTTAATTAAAATTTTGTCGAAAAATTCCGGCTTAAGAGATTTAAGAATTTTTCCTGGTTCCTTAGTAAAATTTAGTTAAATAATTTGGTTTATTGGAAAAGATTTTCCGGCTTTGGGAGCTTTTTTTTAAAAAAAAAATTCTTATAAGCCGCTTAAAAGGATATCATAAGGTTATTATTATTTTTTATGCTGAATTATACGTTCGTTCATGGCGTCCCAATATCGGAAATTTTTTTCGCAAAAAAAACAAGGCAGTTTTTTTTCCTCTTCGGATTTATTCTAATGTCCGAGTTATCAAGGACTTAATAAATGGGCTATTCGGGCTGCTTACTAGTAAATATAATGTCGGCGATATTGCTCAAAGTTTAACGGTATTACGAAATAAAAACTTATAATATGTAACGGCTAAACGATTTAACCAATTATTGAACCTAAATGGTACAAATTTATATTAATAACAACATTATAAAACACTAAGTAATAAATATAATAACGTATTACGTCTCGTAATATTAAGGGTATTTTAAATAACGATATTTTATTACAAACTGAAGTTATTTAAATTATGGAAATAATAAGCGTATATATTTTTTTATGGATCTCGTTAAATCTCTTGGATCATTTCGAATTCATATTAGATAACTGCATGGATCCCGTTGGATCCCTTGGATCACTCCGGATCTATGTTACGTGGTTTCGACCCACTTGGGTCCTGTTTCGACCACCAAGTGACCGTTTCCGAGACCCTCCCTTGGTTGGGTCATAACATGCCAAGGCTGCAGACCGTATAATCCCTAACATAAAATGCTTCTATTAACAGATATTTGCAATTCTTATATAAACGCTGTACTTAATTTGTATAGCACGGCTACTAACGCAGCCAATATCTATATAACAATGTTTTAAAACTGTAAGAGAATGGGCCCCCGGGCGTTCCTTACTTAAGTGCGGATAAGGACTTCCAACGCATGAAGTGTTGGACCTGCTGACCTTTTGGTCGCCTGGCGGAGTGGCTAGTCCTTTCTATTCCCTTACAAAACCTTTGCCTGATACCATCGTCTATAGTCTATTCTAATTGTAATGCTTTTGTTCGCCGTTCTGTTTACCAGAATTGTCTCGGTCGCCCTAATAACCAGCCCTTTCCGAGGCCGTAGTAACACCCAGAGGCGCCAAAAAGAGTCAGAATCACGGTGATATGTTGTGACCCTCCCAGCTGTATTCCATTGATTATAGGTTCCATCACCCCAGTTCATCCGTTTAAGGAGATTGTGTTCGTGCGCGTTTGGAGAATGATCTCCTCACTGCCCGTTTCTGGAGCTACATTGCCATCCAGTGACTGTCTGTTCGGCTGACCTCCATAGATATGGACGTCTGAATTGCCCAACCCATCAGCCCGCAAGTTTGAGCGGTTGAAGTTGTCGCCATATTCGAGCTCCACCAGCGTGTCAAACTTTCGCCTAGGGTTGTTAGAGCCGCCAAAGGTGCGCAGACCGTAGTTCCCACTGCCACTGTTCTGGTCTCTCGAGTTTTTGATGCTTTTTTCGCCGAGCACTCTTGGCGCGACTGTCCTAAGAAAGACTCGTAATGTGGGCAGCGAGCCACACATTATGAGGAGATTGGCTTCAACAATGCTGTCTAACAGGTGAGGGACGTGTTCGGAGGAGAGAATGTGGTACGGGATTCAGCGGGTCACTTACACCCAAAGGCAGCCTTCGGCCAAAATCCAGCTCTGGTCCGGGTTCGCAAGACTGGGTAGCAGGAGAACCAAGCGGACAATGGACGTTATGAGGGTAACCGACCCAATGGCGAACAGGCCTAGCAGGCCAACTTTTTGTCGAATAGACATCTGAAGTTCTACTACGGTTGGGATGGGCAGCACTAGCAGCATCAAATCGGTAACGCAGCCAAATGCAGCCTGGGTGATGTAGACTACGGGACGGTTAATACAAATTGCTTCGGCAGCAATTCGCAAGTCCCAGGCGGCTGCGATGGGCTTGCAAGCGAAAAGTACGCTAAACCAAATGCCGATCAGACTGCTGGCGCAGACGAAGCCAGTGAAACAGACTGAATACCTGTACAGAGTTGACGGGGATAGCCGGAAATAAAAGGAGCATAGCGTCAGCTTTGATAGGATCGTAGTAGGGATATAGTTGAGTGTTGTCAGGAGAACTAGCTGCCAGCATTTTGTATATGTTTCAGTGATGGACGTCGAAAGGTCGGCCACACCGATGGGACGTACCAGAGTAGATTCATTGTTCCTGTCTAGAGACATCTCCCAGGCGTGGACTCCAAGCAGTCCACGTCTGTAGGCGCGAAGTACACATGACTGAGCCGCAATCGAAAGGAGCTAAATAAAATACTTGTCAACTCCACGGGCTGCCAAGCTGTCCCATATTCATTATGGTCATACCCAAGCTAAGAGTATCATATCTGTGGAGAGGTCAATCAGATGTGCGACCAATATCGTTGACTCTCGGCCAACGTACAGTCATCTAGCAGAAACTTGCGCAGCAAGACTGAGTTGGTGTACATGCGTTGGCCCAAGAGGGCCGTAGCAATCGCAAATTCGAAGCCGAAGATCCAATACGCATCTCTGATGGTCGCTTCGGCCGTCGTCGGGTCTTCAAAGTTGACCTGCCAGCCCGAAGGCGGCATCATCGCAGTCTCGACGCCATCAATGACGGGAAACGACATGGGGATGATATCGTGCTAGCAGAAGAGCAAACTTGGAAGAGGGAAGAGTAGAGGTAAAGGAAACGACTTGGTGTCAAACTCCACTCAGGCCGTTGGCAAAAAGGGGAGGGGACGAGATTTATCAAGCTCCATAGCTTCAACCACGTGCCGGCCATAGCTCAATTCTATCACTCAGAAAAGAAAATATAGGGAGTCAGTCAAAACAGGCAGCGGGCTGGCAGGAGCATGCTGGTCGTTACCGGGGGATGCCTGGGTCCCCATCGTAAAAGTAAGACCTTAGAGGAAGATCCTATCAACTTTAACGGCCGGGATGGTACGGGTAGGCAAACGGAGGCACCGGGGCCCCGCTGGAATTGGTATGAGACCCTGCATCACACACAGAAGCATATAACTGAAGAAAAGGTATATTGAAGGTTGCATCAACCTCTCGAAGGTCCTAGCTAGAGGGTGAGAGTAACGAACCCTCCTTTTATACACGTAAATATAACTGTAGCTAAGAGGAAAAGATACCGGGGTTGCATAAAGTAGCCTTATTTCAGTAGGTGATCAAACTAAGCCAAGGCTTAGCTGTTTGATCGATTTCAGCTGGGTCTGATAGACCCCCCCAGCTATTAGAAATTAACAGCTGAAGCTTTCACGATATTAAACAAGTGCCCAAAAAGGAAATACCGTAGTGTTTAGGACAAAAACAAGGAAAATAAAAGGTCGGAAAGGTACGTTGTAGAGCATTTTTTACGACGCACCTCCGAAGCTTCTAATGGGATTCGAACCCATACCTTCAGGTATTAGGACCTGATATTATACCGCTAGACCACAAAAGTTTTGTTAGAAAGCTTCCTTATTAACCTTACCTTTAAGGTCGTCTAAGAATAAAGGTGTAAAAAAGGTAAAGGAAAAAACGATAAGAAGGAAATAGGGGTAACAGTTTTTCGTTATTGGGCGACGCCTGGGATAAATTAATATTTCCTAGGTTTCCTTTAGCCTTAAAGTAATATCCTGAAAGTTTAACAGCTTAACGAATTTTTGATGCTGTTAAAACTTTAAAGGTTTAATTAATCCATTTACCATTATGGCGTTAATAGGCGTTTATTTGATCTTTATCCTTTTTGCTACGTGGATTTCGCAAAGCTAGTAATTATGGATATTAACGTATTTTAACTTCGTAATTAAGCGTATAATTTTTTTAGTAATTAGCCGTATTGTTTACTTATTATTTATCTGGATAATTAAATTTTCGTTTAGCTTTAGCCTAATAATCTTAAATAGCCTTAATATAAAAAAGGCTTTTTTGATAATTTGCAACAAAATTAGCAGTTCAGTTTCCGTACTTAAGGTGGTAACTATATCCTGCTTATTAGTCTTCCATACAATAAGGCCACCGAAAAGTAATAACACAAATCTCTAAAAGCTTTTCCGGTTAGGGTTATCCGCGAAAAATACGTTGCTTGCGTACAGGAACGATCGTACGTTAGGATTTTCGTTACTTCCGAATTCCAGGGTTAGGGTACATATGAAATAAACGTAAAAAATAATTTTATTAATAACGTTAAGGTATGTAAGGTTAGGGTTTTTGCAATAACGAAATAAATAGGAAATAGTTTCAGCTAGGTCTAGGCAAATAACGACAGTTCTGTATAACAGGCTTTCGACCTTTTTAAGATATAGTTTCTTAAACGTTATTATGTTACGACCTGACAAGCCACGGCCTCCAGGAACGGTCGCAACAGAGAAAGCCAAGAAAACTATGTGGATCAGGTCACGTGATGGATCACCAACTCACTGGTGGTAAGCCAGTAAGCCGGATTATTAACTTATTGGTAATAATCCAGCTAAAGGAGAAGGATATATACGTTTATTATTTCCATAATTTAAATAACTTTAACTTGTAATATAATATTATTACCTAAGGCATTTTTGGCATTACGAGATATAATACGTTACTGTATTTATTACTTAGATTTTTACGATATTTCTGCTAATATAAACCCGTCGACTTAAGGTTTAATAATTGGTTAAACCGTTTAGCCATTATACGTTGCAAATTTTTATTTAATAATACCGTCAAATTCTAAGCAATATTTAATATTGTTAAAATATTAACCAACGCTTAGGAAACCCTTATTCAATAGCTTTAGGCTCGAATTCGGGAACTGGAGAAAAAAGTTCGACAACTTAGGGCTACGTTACTTGCCTAATTTTCTTTCGCCCATATAAAGCCAAAAAAACCAGAACCTTACGATGGAAAAGGTAACCCGTAGATTTTCTTAACTTAAGCGCAAATTTATTTTCGTTTTTTAAACTTTAGCAACCTAGCGGATATGGTCCTAATAATGGGAATATATCTAATAAAAAATGCGGTTAATTAATTTAAACCTATTATAAAATTTTTTTTAAAAATAAAAAAAGCAAATAAGAAAAATTTTATTAACGAAATCTTTTTAATTTATATTAATTTCGAAAACAAAATACGCAATAATTTCGGTAATCCGGATAAAAAATAATTAACGGCTTAATAACTTTTATAATTCCGATAAAAAAGATTTACATCTAAGCACGCCGTAATTTTCAAAAGTTTTATGGCCAAGGCCGGATCAGAAAATAATAAAACCAATACTTTTATCAATATATTTTACAAAAAGTTAAAAAATAATATAAAAAATAAGATTATTCGGATTAAACGATTAATTGCCTTAAACCGGTATATTATAAAAGTAATTAAGATTAATAATCGATAATTTAAAAAATAATAAAAAATATAATACGTTTTACGTTCGGGATATAAATCTAACTAAAGGAAAAAATAAAATGTATTTTTTACTTTTCATGAAATAACGCCAGGATTTATAGAACTCGGCGTTATTTATAGATAAGATTAGAACCAGATTAAGTGTTTTAATTGCGGCAAAATGGGACATAAAGCTTATAAATGCAAAAAACCTAAGTAATTACGATAAAATAACTAGACCCCTATACCGGAAAAATAATCCAGGAATAATTAAGAAAACGATAATAAAGCCATTAACATAATCCAAACCAAATACGTATTAGGCCTTAAGCAAAAAGTCCAATAGGAATTATCACGATAAGAAATTTGACAAGAAATACAAAAAGCTAAAAAGCTAACTTAATAAATAACGTAAGCATAATAAAAGATATTATAAGGATAATTATGCGAATATCAAAACTGGATAAAGGAAATTTGTCCCGGAATCCTTAATTAATACGGCAGAATATATGCTATACATTATCGACGACGAGAATATCCTGATTACGAAAAATGAAAATAATATATTTACGTACGAATTACCCGTATGTACTATAAGGGATTCGATTTTCCAAACCGTACCGGGCATAATAAAAATGACGAATAATAATATTAACAGTTTTGAACCATAGCCTTAGGAGATATTCAGCAGCTAGCCGAAACGAAAAGTTGGCCCGAAAAAAAGTAATGCCCGTAACAAAACCCCTTTTGTTATTATGAATAATATAATTACTAAACGGAAAAAGAGTTAATCCAGCGTACGGTAAAAAAGTATTATTAGAAAGTTATTATGGATTTTTATTTTTAATTAATATTTATTATAAATCCTTACGAAAAAAAAGTTATTAAGGAAAATATACGTTAGTTTATAAAAAATCTTTAAAATAACAGCTAAAACGACGCATAATAGGATATAATCGCAAATATGAAAAAACAATTTATTCGATAAGGAAAGGAATTATAAAAAAACCAAAAACAGCTAATACGGTTCGAAGAAACAATACGCCGACAACAACAATAAATACAGTAACTTAACGCGTTAAACGAAAAAACGCAAACAAAGTTCGACAAATTCGAATAGGAATTAAAAGAAAAAAAATTACCTATAAGAAAACCGCAGAATAATAAAACCTAAAAGAGTTAAAAGGAACTTTTAAGAAAAGCTTTAAACGTAACGATAAGAAACGTTAACGACCTTATTACCTTGGAAATACGAATCGGAATATACTGGTATACCGCAATAGTGAATTACGGAGCTTTGGGCGGAAATTATATTATATCGGATATAGTTAATAAGTTTAAACTGTTATGGAAATATAAGTTAAAACTTTATATAGCGATAAATGTCGAAAATCAGAAATTCGCTTACGATAACGAAAAAATTATACGCGAAATTAATTATTTTAAGATTTTTATTAAAAGATAATATTAAACGATTAATTTCGATATCGTTTTATTTGGGAATTACGATATAATCTTAGGATTATTATGGATACGATAATACGGAATTTTAATTAATAACGGAATTGGCTAAGTAAAATTTATTTTATTCTTTATTAATAAATAAAAAAAGGAAAAATTAAAATCTTAATATTTGATCGATAATGGCGACGAATGTAGGTATAAAGATACGATAAATATCTTATTACTTAAAGGAATAAAATACAAAAAAAGAACGGGTATTAAAAAAAATATAACGTATCGTTATTGTTATTAAAGTGAAATTAAAGCAATTAAATAATGATCTGGAATAATACGAATAATAGCCTAAGGAATTAAAAAATCTAATTAATATATTATTATAATATTATAAATACGAATAACTTTTTAAGAAAAAGTTCGATACAAAATTATTAGAATATAACGAATAAGATTATAAAATAATTTTTAAGGAAAAATCTTTAACAAAGTTTTACTTTATTTATAATTTTAATAAAAACGAATTACGTATTTTCAGAAAATATCTGGAAAATGGGTTAAAAAAATAGATTCGACTTTTGAAATTACCGGCAAGATATCTAATATTCTTTATACCAAAAAAACGGAAAATTACGACTTATAATTAATTACCGATAATTAAACGATATTAAATGGAAAATAACCTTTAAAACGAAATACGAATTATTTAAGTATTTGGTTATATTAATAGGACTTATAAACGTATCAATAATTTTCCAGCAAATAATTAATTACGTACTACGAGAATACCTTAATGTTTTTGTTATTTGCTATCTCGACGACATTCTTATTTTCTCAAAGATAAAAAAAATACGCAAAATACGTTTATAAGGTTTTTTATGTTTTATAGGACGTAAGGTTATTTATTAACGCGGAAAAAAATTAGTTTATATATAGAAAATAAAATATCTGGAATATATTATTACCTTAGAACATATTAGAATAAATCCTAAGAAAATCGCTGTAATAATAAAATAACAAACGTTAATAACAATTAAGGAGGTACAGGTATTCCATGGATTCGCCAATTATTACAGGAAGTTTATTCGAAATTTTAATAAAATAATTATACCCCTAATAAATTTTACGAAAAAAAAAGGAATTCAAATAAACGCCAAATACGGAAAAAGCATTTCAAAATATTAAAAATATAATTACTAACGAACTAGTACTAATTATGTACGATTTAAATTATCCCGTTAAATTAAAAACCGATATTTCGAATTACGCATTAAACGTAATAATCGGATAACGAAATAATTAAGGCAAAATATACCTTATTACATTTTTTTCGTACAAATTAAAAAAAACTAAACTTAATTACGGTATTCCAAATAAGGAATTTATGGCCATTATTATGGCATTTCGGGAATTTAGGCATTTCCTAAAAGGAAACTTATACCAGGTTAAAGTTTATACGGATCATCAAAATCTTACCCGATTTACCACGACCAAAAAGTTTACAGAACGATAATTAAGATATACGGAAAAATTGGCGAACTTTGATTTCGTTATCATTTAAAAGAAAAAATCGGAAAACGGTAAAGCAAATATTTTAAATAAATAATTAAATTTTGAAAAAAAATTGGTTAAAATTAATTATATAATTTTCGATATTACCATAAAAGGATATTTACGCCTACGACAAATTGCGATAATTCGGGCAATACTTTCCGATATATATTAGAAAATCTAGCAATATAATAATAATTTTCCAGAAAATCCCAAAAAAATAAGATATAAATACCAAAAAAATACCAAAAGGATTTAATACGAAAAACATACGAACATTAGTTACATAAATATCCAGGGATTTATAAAACCTTAAAGCAATTTCGACGTACATATTCCTTTTTTAAAATGAAATTAACGGTACAAAAAATCATACGGTAATACAATATTTGCGCTAAAGCAAAAATTTAACGACATAAGCCATACGGAAAATTATAACCATTATTAATCGCAAAACGATTATAATATTTAATTATATTTAATTTTATTATTAAGTTTTTTATGTTAAAAAATTTAATTACCGGAATATATTACGATAATATTTTCGTAATCGTCGATCGATTTACAAAGTTTTTTTTATTTTTTACCATATTACGAAAATATAAATATCGAATAACTGGCATATATTTTTTTCAGATATATTTTTAGCATATCCGGATTATTAATGGAAATTATATCAAATAAAAAATTAATATTTATATTTAAGTTTTAACAGGGCCTTATAATATAAATCGGCCTAAATCATAAATTATTTAATATATTTAAACTTTAAACAGATAAATAAATAAAACAAATAAATTAAATTTTGGAAACTTATTTACGATATTATATTAATTACGAACATAATAACTAAGTTAAAAAATTACCGATTACTTAATTAATTTATAATACCAGCTATTATAAAAATATTAAGATAATATTTGCGAACGCAAATTTTGGTTTTACTTTAAAAATTTATAAAAAAACGCGCGATAACGGTTTAATTAATATTAAAGCAATTTTTACGTCAAAATAATTACGACAACTATATCAAAAAAATAAAAACAGAACTGGAATTCGTACAAAATCAAATAAATAAATATTATAACCAAAAAAGGTTAAAAAAATTAACTTTCGAAAAGGGGAAAATAATTTTCCTTATTACAAAAAATATTTAAATAAGAAAACCTAATAAGAAATTTAATTTTAAATATATCGATTTATATAAAATCGCCAAAAAAATCTTAAAAAATAATTATTAATTAAAACTTTTACCAAAGGTTAAATTTAATTTAATTTTTTATGTTTTTTTATTCGAATTAATAACAAATATAATTAAAATACATATAATATAAAATAACGTAAAAATAAAAGAAGAATAAATATATGAAATAAAAAAGATATTTGATATACGAAAATAAAACGGATTTATCTAATACTTAATTAAATGGAAAAAATATTTAAATTCTGAAAATACTTGGAAACCCGTTAAAAATCTTATTGATACCTAACGCTTATTAAAGAACTTTTACTAATAACGGCAGAATTACTCGAAATAATAATATCCCAGTTTACGAGATCCACGGAAGAAAGCCTTTGGTCCACCGCATCTTAATTAATGACGTCTATTTTTCCTAAGGCCTAAACCTTGATTACGGATTCCGATTTTAATTACGCAAAATCGTTAGAATTATTTAAGGATTAAAGGGTACGATTAATAAATTTCGCGCTTTAAAACTGATAATATTAATGCTAACGACGTATGCGAAAAAAATGCGTAAAAACTTCGGACAAAGATTTTTCGGCCGTTAGCTTTTTTTCTTTTAATTTTTTCGATTTTGCGATATAGCAATTAATTATGGAAATAAGGACTTTTGTTCCGTTATACGAATAATCTTAACGGACGTATTTTTTATAACGAAAAACCTTATCTATTATTTGGCAATTAAATTGCCAAATAAAATAAAAGAAATAAGGTATTATGTTAAAACTTTTGAATTTAATTAAATTAACTAAAGCAAATCGTTATTCGGATTTGTGAAAACGATATTTGAACATACCGGAAAACATATTAAAAGTATATAGAAAAAATTTACCAAAAGAAAAAAAATCTTAAGGGCAAGATTTTGGGAAAAAGAAAATCGTGTTACGACCTGACAAATTACGGCCTCCAAAAACGGTTATAACAAAAAAAGCCAAAAAAACCATGTAAATTAGATCACGTAATGGATTACCAACTTACTGGTGGTAAGCCAGTAAGCCGGATTACCAATTCACTGGTAGTAAACTAGTAAGCCGGATTACTAACTTATTGGTGGTGATCCAGCTAAAGAAAAAGGATATATACGTTTATTACTTCCATAGTTTAAATAATTTCAACTTGCAATATAATATCGTTACCCAAGGCACCTTTAGCATTACAAGACGTAATACGTTACTATATCTATTGCTTAGATTCCCACGATACTCCTGCCAACATAAACCCGTCGACTTAAGGTTTAATAGTTGGTTAAACCGCCTAGCCGTTACATATTAACGCTTTACCTTAATACTTTTTAAAATCCCTTTATTTAAAGACCTTAAAATAACGTTTTTCAAGCTTAAATAATTCGAAACGTATATATAACTTTTTCTAATAAGTATTTTATAATAACTATAGTTTCCTAATTATGCAATTTCGCAAAATACGTATCTTAAAAAACTATTATAAATTCCCTAAGTCGTTAATATAAAAACGTTATATTAATTTCGCACGGAATTTTTTAACACGTATTAAATCGCGAATCCTATATATTATGGCTATATTGTTAACGTAAAAAAATAACGTTAACCAGCTATTAATTATAATATATGGGTTATTCGGAACAAACTTTAATCCCAGTTCCTTTAGTCCTGCTATTAGGTCCTGTTATTACAAAAATGGTAATCGTTTTAAGCCGTATAAGGCCTTCCGAAGCCTTAAATAAAAGCCCAGATATATAAATCCTTATAAGAAACGTATATATATTAACTTATTGAGGTCGCTATATAGGAACGCGTTAACGGCATTAAATTAACAAAATTCAAAGTTAAATCGGGCTATAACAGCTATAAGTATACGGAAAATCCTTTTTGCTAACATGGAAATATAGGCGTTAAGGTTTTTATAGGGCTAAAAGTTGCCATAAATAATTATTTTAGCTTTAAATTTTTAAGGTATTCTATATTTGTTAAATTTGTATATAAATACTTATATTAACGGAAGGATACCGTTAGGACCTACGTCTTAAATCGTTTTCTATAATAAGGTGACGGTAATTAATCGTTTTACTCGAAATATCTGATCCTATTTTTTTTGCGCAGTCGCCTTCCAGTTTTTAACGTACTTATGCTATATAGTTTTTTACTAATTTTTAGGGGCAACAGGAAAACTAATATAATATAAGCGATTATGCTTAATCGCAGTTAAGAAGATAACGTTAAAAGCGGTTAAATACGTATTGCGTTTTTCGAATTCCAGTTTGTAACTGGTATTGGCCGAAGGTAGTTTTTTTCTTTTTCCGTTTCGCGTTCCAAAATCGATAATAGCTATCTAATCCAGGAAAGTTAGTTCCGTACGGCGTTGCCGTGGCTAAAAAGGACCTGGTAATGCATTTTAAGCTTTATCCGGCGGTAATGCGTTAAGTTATTAATAATTTAGGTTTTTAAGAGCTGGAATAGCTTTTAGTATAGGTAAATAAGGCTGTACAACCTTACGTTCTGAATCGTCCGTTTTATTAGGGATACGGCTAAGGTTTTTTTCGGAGTTATTTTTAACTGCCGAATTAAAAAAATCTTCGTTAAAATACGAATTATAGGCTTTATTAACCTTTACCCCCCTAACTTTTTATAAAATCTCCTAATTAAAAGGGTCCGTAACTATTACGATAGTATCGTAAATAATTTTTTTAGGTTCGTTTTGCTTTGCCGACTTATCCACCCCCTTAGCGATATTTATTTCTAAAAGATCGTTACTGAAAATAACTTTAAACGTTCTTAGGAAGGTTATTATTATAAGTGGAATAAAGATACTGTCCATTTGGTCGTTTAGTTCCGCAATTTCGAACGAAACTTTCTTTTATTCGCCTTAATATTTTTTCGTTTCGTTAAAAGTAACGTCTTTTATGGTAATAATACGTTATTGCGAAAAAATCCATATCCGATATATGTTATTAGTTACGTATCTTACGAAATAGCCGATATACGCTTTAAGATCTATTTTTTTTAGACGTTTTGCACCCCGACGGATAGCTTTGTAACGAGCTATGCGGTTTAACCGACTATTAAACCTTAAGTCGACGAGTTTATATTAGCAAAAATATCGTGGAAATCTGAACAATAAATATATTAATTGTATTATATCTCTTAAAACCAAAATATAAAAATATATTATAAACGATTAATATTAATAAGTATTATAAATTAAAACTATTTAAATTATAAAATTAATAAATATAGATATCTTTTTTTTTAGCTTTATTATTTGTAATCACGCTATTAGTGGTGATCATAATCACTTGGGATCACCTTTAATCACTGATGATCACTGGCTTGGCAATAATTATTATTACGTGACCCGGGGAGATGGCCTATGTGCTCTCTGCCTAACCGTTTTTTGAAACCGGAACTTGTCGGGTCGTAACACGATTTTCCCCCTCTTTAAATCTTGCCTTTAAGATTTCTTTTCTTTTTTTTTCGTTTAGTAAATATCCTTTTTTTTCGCTCTTAATTATATCGTCTCGTATTTCCAAATTTCGTCGCGTTTTCCGTTTTTTTACCGTTCGTTATATTAATTTCGTAAAAGTCTTTAACGAATTTAGTTACGAAATTATGCTTTATTTTTATTATTTTTCGAAAAATATAAGGTGTAAAATAATAAAAAATATAAGGAATATAAGGAATATATTAATCGAAATCGATTTTATAATAATATCGGCGTACTTATTTTTTCTTTATAAAATATTCGTTATAAATATTAATACTTAAAATGCAAAAAAGCGTTTATTAAAAAACAATTATTAAAGTTTTAACGGTTTTATTTTAATGTTTAACGTAAATATTAGGAAAAAATAAATAAAATTCTTTTTCGTTTTATTTATTTACGTAAACAAAAGGCGTTAGTTCGTTTGAAAAATATTATTATAGTATAACGTAAATTTTAATTATTAGATAAATTAGAAAAATAAAAACGTTAAAAATAAAAATAATTAGAGATTGTTATTACGGCTGCCACGTTAGTATATATTACGGCCGATTGGCCCGATATCCTAGTTACCAACTGGTCGGCTATTAATTAAGATGCGCCCGTTATTATTAATGAAAATTTTTTAATAGGCATTAGACGCCAATAAGGTTTTTAATAGGTTTTCAAATATTTTTAAAATACGAATACCTTTTCCATTTAATCAAATATTAGGTAAATCCATTGTATTTTCGTATATTAAAAACTTTTTCCATTTCGTATATTTATTTATTTTCCATTTTTATATTATTTTATGCCGTATATATTTTAAGTATATTTATTGTTAATTTGAATAAAAATATAAAAAATTAAATAAAGTTTAACTTTTGGTAAAAATTCTAATTAATAATTGTTTTCTGAGATTTTCTTGGCGATTTTATATGGACCGATATATTTGAAATCGAGTTTTTTATCAGGTCTTTTTATTTAAATATTTTTGGTAATAAGGAAAACCATTTCCCCCTTTTCGAAAATTAATTTTTTTAATTTTTTTTAATTATAATACTTACTTATTTGATTTTGTACGAATTCCAATTCCGTCTTTATTTCTTAATATAGCTATTATAACTATTTTAACGTAAAAGTTATTTTGATATTAATTAAACTATTATCGCGTACGTTTTTATAAACTCTTGAAATAAAACCAAAATTTATATTCGTAAATATTATTTTGATATTTTTGTAATAATTAATATTATAAATTAATTATGCAATTAATAAAATTTTAACTTAATTATTTTATGTATAATTAATGTAATAATATAAGTAAAATTTTAAAATTTAATTTATTTGTTTTATTTATTTATCTGTTTAAAATTTAAATACGCTGCATAATTTATGGTTTAGGCCGATTTATGCCATAAGGCTTTGCCAAAACGCAAATGTAAAAGTTAATTCTTTATTTAATATAAATTTTATTAGTAATCGGTATATATTGAAAATAGTTTTAAAAAAAATATGTATTAATTATTCGGTATTTGTATTCTTATAATATGGTAAAAAATAGGAAAATTTTATAAATCGATCGACGATTACGAAAATACTATCGTAATATATTTCTGTAACTGGATCTTTTAATATAAGAAATTTGGTAATAAAATTAAATATAATTAAATATTATGGTCGTTTTATAATTAATAATGGCTATAATTTTTTATATAGTTTATATCGTCGAATTTTTGCTTTAGCGCAAATATTATATTGCCGTAAAAATTTTTATATTATTAATTTTATTTTAAAAAAGAAATATATACGTTAAAGTTGTTTTAGGATTTTGTAAATCCTTAAATATCCATATAACTAATATTCATATATCTTTCGTATTATATTTTTTTAATATTTTTCTGGAACTTATATTTAATTTATTATTTGGTTTTCTGAAAAATTATCGTTTTATTGTTAAATTTTCAAATATATATCTAAAGGTATTACCCGAATTATCGCAATTTGTCGTAAGCGTAAATATCCTTTTATAATTATATCAAAAATTATATCGCTAATTTTAACTAATTTCTTTTCGAAATTTGGTCGCTTACTTAAAGTATTTATTTTATTATTTTTTAATTCTTTTTTATAAATAATAACGAAATCGAAGTTCGCCAATTTTTTCGCATAACGAAGCTGTTATTTTGTAAATTATTTGGTTGTAATAAATTAAGTAAGATTTTAATAATCCGTATAAACCTTAACCTGGTATAAATTTTCCTTTAGGAAATACTTAAATTTTCGAAATACTATAATAATGGCCATAAATTCCTTATTTGGAATGCCGTAATTAAATTCGGTTCCTTTTAATTTGTACGAAAAGAATACAATAAGGTGCAATTTGCCTTAATTATTTCGTTATCCGATTATTACGTTTAACGCGTAATTCGAAATATGGGTTTTTAATTTAACGGAACGGTTTGGATCGTATATAATTAATACTGGTTTATTAATAATTATATTCTTAATATCCTGAAATATTTTTTCCGTATCTGGCATCCATTTGAATTTTTTTTTTTTCGTAAGGTTTGTTAAAAATATAATTATCTTACTAAAGTTTCGAATAAACTTCCTATAGTAATTGGCGAATCCGAAAAATGCCTATATCTCTTTAACCGTTATTGGCGTTTGCCATTTTGTAACTGCAACGATTTTTTTAAAGTCCATCCTAATATGTCCTAAGGTAAAAATATGTCCCAGATATTTTATTTCCTATATATGGAACTAACTCTTTTCCGTATTAATAAGTAACTTTACGTCCTATAAAACTTAAAGAACTTTATAAACGTATTTTACGTATGCTTTTTCTGTTTTTGAAAAAATGAAAATATTGTCGAGATAGCAAATAACGAAAATATTAAGGTATTTTCGTAATATATAATTTACTATTCGTTGAAAAATTACTGGTACGTTTATAAGTCCTATTAATATAACCAAATATTCAAATAATCCGTATTTCGTCCTAAAGATTATTTTTTATGCGTATTTTTTTATTAATTTTGATAAGGTTATATCCATTTTTAAAATTAAATGCTATAAATTATTTAATTCTGTAAAATCGGTCTTTTATTTCCGTAATTATAAGTAATAATATTCAATCCTTAACGGTAACGTCGTTCAATTATCGGTAATTAACCATAAGTCGTAATTTTCTATTCTTTTTAAATATAAAAAACATAAGATATTTTATTGGTAATTTCGAAAATCGAATTTATCTTTTTTAAAACTAATTTTTTCGGCATTTTTTAAAAATATATAACTTATTTTTATTAAGGTTATAAATAAGGTAAAACTTTATCGAAAATCCTTTTTTAAAGATTATTTTATAATCCTATTTATTATGTTCTAATAATTTTGTATTAAGTTCTTTTTTAAAAAGCTGCTTATATCTGTAATACTGTAATAACATATTAATTAAATTTTTTAATTCGTTAATCTATTATTTTTACTGTTTTAAATTATTATTTAATTATTTTAATTTCGTTTTAATAATAATAACGATACGTCGTATTTATTTTTAATACCTATTTTTTTCTTATATTTTGTTTTTTTAAGTAATAAGGTATTTATCGTATCCTTATATTTGCATTTATCGCCATTATCGATCAAATATTAAAATCCTAATTTAATTTTTTTTCGTTTATTAATAAGAAATAAAATAAATTTTACCTGGCCAATTCCGCCATTAATTAAAATTCCGTACTGGCGTATCTATGGTAATCCTAAGATTATATTATAATTCCTGAATAGAATAATGTCGAAATTAACCGTTTAATATTATCCTTAAATAAAAATCTCAAAGTAATTAATTTCGTATATAATTCTCTCGTTATCGTAAATAAATTCCTAACTTTTAACATTTATTACTGTATAAGGTTTTAACTTATATTTTTATAACAGTTTAAACTTATTAATTATATCCGGTATAATATAATTTCCGCTTAAAGTTTTGCAATTTATCATTACGGTATATTAATATATTCTTATTCGTATATTTAAAGTAATAAGGTCGTTAACGTTTCTTATCGTCGTATTTAAAGCCTTTTTTGGAAATTTTCTTTACTTTCTCTAGGTTTCGTTATTTTGCGGCTTTTTTACAAGTAACCTTTTTCTTTTAATTTTTATTCGAGTTTATCGAATTTTGCTTATATTTTTTCGTTTAACGCATTAAACTGCTATATTTATCATTATTGCCGGCGTATTATTCCTTTAAACCATATTAATTGTTCTTAAGTTTCCTATAATTCTTTTTATCGAATAAATTATTTTTTTTATATTTACGATTACATCTTATTATGCGTTATCCTGGTTATAGTTTTAAAGATCTTCTGTAAATCAACGTATTTTTTTAATAGCTTTTTTTTGAAAGATTTGCAGTAAATATTAATTAAAAATAAAAATCCGTAATAATTTTCTAATAATGCTTTTTTACCGTACACTAAATTAATTGTTTTTCTGTTTAATAGTTATATTATTTATAATAATAAAAGGGGTTTTCTTACGGGCATTATTTTTCTTCGGAGCAGCTTTTTATTTCGGCCAGCTATTGAACGTCTTCTGGAGTTATAGTTCGAAACTGTCGATATTATTACTTATTATTCTTATTATTTCCGGTACGGTTTGGAAAATTAAATCCCTTATAATATATATAAGTAATTCGTTCGTAAATATGCTATTCCCATTTCTTATAATTAGGATATTCTTGTTGTCGATAATATATGGCATATATTTTGCCGTATCGATCCGGTATTCCGGGATAAACTTTTTCTATTTAATTTTGATATTCGCGTAATTATCTTTATAATGTTTCTTATTATGCTTATAATGCTTGCTAAGTTAGCTTTTTAATTTTTCGCATTTTTTGTTATATTTTTTATCGTAAAAGTCCTTATTAAACTTTTTGTTATAAACCTAATTTGTATTTGGCTTAAATTATGTTAATAATTTTGTTATTATTTCCTTAGTTATTTCTGGATTATCCCTCCAGTATAAGGGTTTAATTATTTTGCCGTGGTTTTTTAGGTTTCTTGTATTTGTAAGTTTTATATCCCATTTTGCCGTAATTAAAGCACTTAATCTGGCTTTAATCCTGCTTATGGGTAACGCCGAATTCCATAGGTCCTGGCGCCGTTCCATAAGAAATAAAAAGTGCGTTTCGTTTTTTTCTTTAATTGGATTTGTATTCCAAACATAAGGCATATTATTTTTTTTGTTATTTTTCAAACTGTCGATTATTAATCTTAATTACTTTTACAATATACCGGTTCAAAGCAACTAATTATTTAATCCGAATAATTTTATTTTTCATATTATTTTTTAGCCCTTTATAAAATATATTAATAAAGACGTCGGCTTTATCGTTTTTTTATCTGGCCTTAGCCGCAAAACTTTTAAAAGTTATAGCATATTTAAATACATAGTCTTTTTGTCGAAATTATAAGAATTGCTAGGCTGCAAATCATTTTTTATCCGGATTACAGAAATTATTGCGCATTTTGTTTTCGAAATTAATATAAATTAAAAAAATCTTATTAAAAAATCTTTTTTATTTGCTTTTTTTACTTTTAAGAAATTTCTTATAATGAGCTTAAATTAATTAGCTATATTTTTTGTTAAATATATTTTTATTACTAAGATTATATTTGTTAAGTTATTAAGGTTTAAAAGTTGCCTTTTTCATTATAAGATTCTGGTTTTTTTGGCTTTATGCGGGCGAAAAAGGGTTGGGCAGGTGGCGTAGCCTTATGTTATTAAACTTTTTTTTTAATTCCCGAATTCGAACTTAAAACTATTAAATAGGGGTTTTTTAAATGCTGGTTAATATTTTAACAATATTAAATATTGCTCAAAGTTTAATAATATTATTAAATAAAAACTTATAACATATAATAAGTTATACGGTTTAATTAATTATTAAATTTTAAGTTAACTAATTTATATTAACAGAAATATCGTAAAAATTTAAATGATAAATATATTAATTATATTATATCTTTTAATGCCAAAATATAAAAACATATTATAAACAATTAATATTAATAAGTGTTATAAGTTAAAATTATTTAAATTATGAAATTAATAAATATATATATCCTTTTTTTTGGTTTGATCACTTGTGATCACGCCGTTGGTGGTGATCACGATTACTTGGGATCACCTTTGATCACTGATAATCACTGGCTTGGCAGTGATCACCGTTACGTGACCCGGGGAGGTGGCCCGTGTGCTCCCTGCCTAACCGTTTCTTGAGACCGGAGCTTGTCGGGTCGTAACAAGCTTCCGTAAGCGCATAAGCCTTTGATCCGAAAAGTACGATATTCGTTATATTCGTTTTTAAACTTTTTTCGGAAATAAATGTTTTATCCTTTTTGGCTAATTATTCGTTAAAAACCTAGATAAGAGTTTTTTAACTTAAAATATAAATAGGTATACGATTAACGATATATATAGTTATTTTCACAGTTTCCGGCTATAAGTCGGAAAAGAGGTTATTATTAATAATTAGATAACGTATCTTCGTAATAATTACGCCCCCGGCGCGTTTTTAAACGTTTACGGGTTTTTTGATATATGGAGATAAAAGTTTATAAGATATACCTGTATCGAAAAACTATTTTCGAAATTTATTCCTAAAAGAAATTTTACCATTTAATACGATTATTTTAATATTAATATAAATTTATTTTTTAAAGAAAAGTATTGGGTTTATTAAGGCGGTTAAAGTATATTTTTTCCGCTTTAAATATAATTAATCTCAGTTCTAATAATTAAACAGGTAATAATTAGCGTTTTCGTACGTTTATTAAAGGCGTTATTAAATTCGAAAAAATTAGCGCATATCGTGTTAAAAAGTTTACTGTCCTTAATTAATTATCATCGTAATATCTTTTTCCGCGTTTTAACAAGCTAATTATCTTAATATTAAATCGTTAAAAGCAAATAGATTTTTGCTCCGATAACTATTTGTATTACTTTCTTAAGGGTACGTAATTCTAGGTATGTAAATTTTCGGTGCTATAACGTAACGTTTCCTTTTAAGGGCTTTAAAGAAAGCCTAGAGTTATTGCCATAAAGCTTTTGTTATAAAATTAATTTAGAAAATAGGAATTTTTGAATCAAGGGCTCCGGAACGAAATCCTTATTTTCGTTTTCGAAAATAACTTTATTCTTTAGGTTATTTTCGTTTTCAGAGATAATAGCAATAGGCTTTTTTTCTGTTATTGTAAAAATTATTAAAACAATATTGTTATTGTCGTTTCCCGGCGTTATTTTAACGTAATATATAATAAGCTGGCGTTCGATTTAATTAACCTTAATTATTTTTGTACTTAATGCCTTATAATATATAACGTCGATCTTGTAATTCCAATAAATCCCAACCTGTTAAAATAATCGGTACGAAGTTAGGTTGATATATATTTTAAGGATATAAAAATAATTCTTTAAAAGGAAGGTATTAAACTTTTTTAACGGTATAGTAAACGTAATTTTTCGTATATTTTCGCTTACGATATCGAAATATTTTTCTTCGGCTAAAAAGTTTCCTTTAACTTTCGGTAAATATAAATCAAAAAAAATTAGCCTTATAATTTCCCATATAGAAATCGGAACAAATATCTAGCAAAGTAAATTTTTTTAAGCTATATCCGGTAATAATACCGTTAGCCTATGGGCTTATAAGAAATCTTGCCATAAAAAATATTAATATTAATTAAGGAATTTATGGCTTATTTTCCTTTTGCAAACGTTTAATCTTTTTCTTTTGCTAAAAGGGAACTTTCGAAATATGCTTATTTATCTTTTTCCTAATTTTAAGAATTTCGTTCCACCTATCGGGTTTAACGTTTTCGTTAATATAAGGATAATCTTTAAAAAAAAAATTTTACAGTAATATTTTAGTATAAGGCGGTTATTGCTATTATTGCCGCCGTTATTCCGGCTATTATTATTCCGATTGTTATTATTCCGGTTATTTGAAAATATACCTATCTAATTAGGAATCTTTTTATTTAGGGTAATACCGAACGCTCACTGTAATAACTGTTCTGCAGTAACGCCTTGAGCCTTTCGCAGCCGCATATGACTTTGGAACTGCTTTATGAACTTTTATACGGGTGGAAGCTTAGCAGGATCCTTACCTTTAAACATAACTGTTACGGCCCAACCCAAGATCGGCCACAAAGACGGTCGGACCCACAAAGAAGGGTCACGTGATTTGGATCTCCCTTGATATCAAGATCTAAATAAATCTATATAGAACCAACCGAATCCAATGGCATTAGATTTGTGATAACGTCGAGATCCAATAAAGACCTAATTAACCTATAAAAATATATGTACGCTTATTATTTCCAAAGTTTAAATAATTTTAGTTTGCAATATAATATCGTTACCTAAGGTACCCTTGGAATTACGAGACGTAATATAATTACTGTATTTATTACTCAGATTCTCACGATACTTCTGTTAACATAAACCCGTACAATTAAGGTTTAATAATTAGTTAAATTGTTAAGCCGTTATACGTTATAAGTTTTTGTTTAATAATACCGTTAGATTTTAAGCAATATTTAATATTATTAAAATGTCGATTAACGCTTAGAAAATCTTTACTTAATAGCTTTAGGCTCGAATCCGGGAATTGGAGAAAGAAATCCGACAAATTAGGGTTACGTTACCTGCCTAAGCCTTTCTGGTTCGCATAAAACCAAGAAAGCCGGAGCTATACGATAAAAAGGGCAACTCTTAGATTTTTCTAACTTAGGTATAAATTTACTTTCGTTTCCTGGACTTTAACAACCCTACGGATTAGGTTTTAATAATAAGAATATGCCTAACGGGAGATACAGTTAACTGGTTTAAGCCCGTTATAAGAAATTTTCTGGAAATAAAAAAGTTAAATAAAAAGGACTTTCTTAATAAATTTTTTTCATTTTACATTAATTTCGAAAATAAAATACGTAACAATTTCGGCAATCCGGATAAAAAACGATCTGCGGCCCAGTAACTTTTGCAATTCCGATAAAAAGGATCCGTATTTAAATACGCCATAATTTTCAAAAGTTTTATAATTAAGGTAGGATAAGAAGATAACGAAGCCGATATTTTTATCGATATATTTTATAAAGGGTTAAAAAATAATATAAAAAATAAGATTATTCTGTTATGGCTACACCATACCATCACGCCACCAGGGCAAAAGATCGGTGAAATGATCGCAATTGTGGCAATCATCCTGGTGCTTACAGCTGCATATATACTCTGGAGCTCTTACGGGTGACCAGGCCGTAACATATTCGGATTAAACGATTAATTACCTTAGATTGGTATATTATAAAGGTAATTAAGATTAACAATACATAATTTGAAAGATAACAAAAAAAAGATAATATACCTTACGCTCGGGATATAACAAGTTTAACCAGGTGTGACAGCTAGGCGGTTTAACTAACTATTAAACCTTAAGTCGACGGGTTTATATTAGCAGAAATATCGTGGAAATTTAAGTAATAAATATAGTAATTATATTATATTTTGTAATATCAAAAATATCTTAGGTAACGATATTATATTATAAACTAAAATTATTTAAATTATGGAAATAATAAACGTATATATTTTTCTAACTTACTAGCTTATTATCAATAAGTTGGTAATCCGGTTTATTAGCTTACCATTAGTAAGTTGGTGATTTAGCTTACTGGCTTATTATTAGTGAGTTGGTAATCCGCTACGTAATCTGATCCACATAGTTTTCTTGGCTTTTTCTGTTACGACCGTTTCTGGAGGCCGTAGCTTGTTAGGTCGTAATATAATCTTCCTTTTCCGGAAATCTTGCCCTTAAGATTTCTTTTTTTCTGATAAGTTCTTCCGTATACCTTCAACATGTCCTCCGGTATATCTAAGCGTCGTTTCTGCAAATCCAAATAACAATTTGCTTTAGCTAATTTAATTAAATTTGAAGGTTTTAATATGATACCTTATTTTTTTTATTCCGTTCCGCAACTTAATTGTCAGAGAATAGACGGGGTTTTTCGTTGTAAGGAATATGTTCGTTAAAGTCGTTTATGCGACAGGACGGGATTCCTCATTTCTATGATTAATCGGCATATTGCGAAATCGAAAAGATTAAAAAAAATTAAAGGCCGAAAAATCCTTATCCGAAGTTTTTACGCGGCTTTCCCATATATGTCGTTAACGTTAATACCATTAGTTTTAGGGTACAAAATTTGTTAATCGCGTTTTTTAATCCCTTAATAATTTTAACAACTTTATTTACTTAAAATTAAAGTTTGTAATTAAGGTATAAGCCTTTGGTGGGGTGGACATTATTAATTGGAATACGGTGGACTAAGGACTTTTTTTTAAATCTTATAAATTGGGATATTATTATTTCGGGTAATTCCATTATTGCTGGTAAAAATTCTTTAATAGGCGTTAAACGCTAATAAGATTTTTGGCGGATTTCCAGGTATTTTCGAAATTCGGGTACTTTTTTTACTTAATTAAGTATTAAGTAAATCCGTTTTATTTCTATATATCGAAAGTTTTTTCCATTTTATATACCAATTCGTTCTTTATTTCTATATTATTTTATGCCGTATATATTTTAATTATATCTATTGTTAACTTGAATAAAATAACATAAAAATTAAATAGAATTTAATTTTTCGTAGAAATTCTAATTAGGAATTATTGTTTAAGATTTTCTTGGCGATTTTGTATGGACCGATATATTTAAAATCGAGATTTTTATTAGGCCGTTTTATTTAAATATTTTTTGTAACAAAAAATATTATTTTCCCTTCTTCG
This sequence comes from Monosporascus cannonballus, assembly GCA_004154925.1. NCBI lineage: Eukaryota > Fungi > Ascomycota > Sordariomycetes > Xylariales > Monosporascus > Monosporascus cannonballus. Next base: position 136,807 of record QJNS01000120.1, on the reverse strand, counting down.
AAAATTAATTTCTTTTAATTTTCTTGATTATAATATTTATTTATTTGATTTCGTACAAATTTCAATTTTATTTGTATCTTTTTGTATAAGTATTATAATTATTTTAACATAAGGATTATTTTAATATTAATTAAACCGTTATTACGTATTTTTTATAAACTTTTGAAATAAAACCATAATTTATGTTCGTAAATATTATTTTAATATTTTCGTAATATTTAATATTATAAATTAGTTATATAATTAGTAATGTTTTAACTTAATTATTTTATTTATAATTAATATAATATTATTAGTAAATTTTCAAAGTTTAATTCATTTACTTTATTTATTTATTTATTTATTATTTAAATATCTTAAATAATTTATAATTTAAGCCGATTTATTTCATTAGGCTTTGTTACAATTTTAATATAAATATTAATATTGTATTTAAGATAATTTTTATTAATAATCCGTATATATTAACTATATATTTAAAGAAAATATATGTTAATTATTCAGTATTTATGTTTTTATAATATAATAAGAAATAAGAAAATTTCGTAAATCGGTCGACGATTACGAAAATATTATCGTAATATATTTTTGTAATTAAATTTTTAAATATAGGCAGTTTGGTAATAAAATTAAATATAATTAAATATTATCACCGCTTTACGATTAGTAATAGCTATAATTTTCCGTATGGCTTATGTCGTTAAGTCTTTGCTTTAGCGCAAATATCGCATTGCCGTATAATTTTCTTTATCGCTAATTTTATTTTAAAAAGAAATATATGCGTTAAAGTTGCTTTAGGGTTTTATGTATTCCTAGATATCCATATAATTAATATTTATATATTTCTTGTATTAGATTCTTTTGGTATTTTTTGAAATTTGTATTTTGTTCCTTTTTTGGTTTTTTGGAAAACCGTTATTATATTGCTGGATTTTTTGATATATATTAAAAGATATTGCTCGAATTGTCGTAATTTGTTGCGAACGTAAATATTCTTTTATAATGGTATTACAAATTATATGGCTAATTTTAACCAATTCTTTTTAAGGTTTGGTCGTTTGTTTAGGGTATTTGCTTTGTTATTTTTTAAGTTTTTCTTATGGATAATAACGAAATCGAAATTCGCCAATTTTTCCGCGTAACGAAATTATCGTTGTATAAGTTTTTTAATCGTAGTAAATCGGGTAAAATTTTGATAATCCGTATAGACCTTAACCTGGTGCAAGTTTTCTTTTAAGAAATATTTAAATTTTCGAAATGCCATAATAATGGCCATAAAGTTTTTATTTGAAATGCCGTAATTAAGCTTAGTTTCTTTTAATTTATATAAAAATAATATAATAAGATATAATTTGTTTTAATTATTTTGTTATCCGATTATTACGTTTAATGCGTAATTCGAAATATTGGTTTTTAATTTAACGGGGCAGTTTGGATTATATATAATTAATATCAATTCGTAAATAATTATATTCTTAATATTCTAAAATGCTTTTTTTATATTTGGCGTTTATTTAAAAAACTTTTCTTTATAAGATTCGTTAAGGGTATAATTATTCTGCTAAAATTTCGAATAAATTTCCTATAGTAATTAGCGAATTCAAGAAATGCCTATATTTCCTTAATTATTGTTAACGTTTATTATTTTATAACTACAGCGATTTTTTTAAGGTTTATTTTGATATATCCTGGGGTAATAATATGTTCTAAATATTTTATTTTTTATTTGTGGAATTGATTTTTTCCCGCGTTAATAAGTAGTTTTGCGTTTTATAAAGTTCGAAAAACTTTATAAACGTATCCTGTATATCCTTTTTTTTATTTCCGAAAAGATAAAAATATTATCGAAATAGCAAACGACGAAAATATCAAAGTATTTTCGGAATATATAATTAATTATTCGTTAAAAAGTTGCTGATACGTTCATAAGTCCTACTAGTGTAATTAAATATTTAAATAATTTGTATTTTGTTTTAAAAGCTATTTTTTATTCGTATTCTTTTTTGATTTTAATAAAATTATATTTATTTTTGAAATCGAATGTTGTAAATTATTTGGTTCCATAAATTTGGTTTTTTATTTCCGTAATTAAGGGTAATAATATTTGATTTTTAATAATAACGTTATTTAAATATCGGTAATTAATTATAAATTATAATTTTCCATTTTGTCTGGTACGAAAAACATTAGATATTTTGCTAGTAATTTCGTAGGTCGAATTTATTTTTTCTGTAGCCGATTTTCCAGGTATTTTCTGAGAATACGTAGTTCGTTTCCGTTAAAATTGTAAATAAGATAAAACTTTATTAAAGAATTTTTTTAAGGATTATTTTATAATTTTATTTGGTATATTTTACTAATTTCGTATTAAGTTTTTTTCTGAAAAGTTGCTTATATTTATGGTATTATAGTAACATATTAGTTAGATTTTCTAATTTTTGGGGTTATTATTACTAATATTTTAAATCGTTATTCAATTATTTTAGTTTTGTTTTGATAATAGTAACGATACGTCGTATTTTGTTTTAATATCTATTTCTTTTATATTTTGTTTTTTTGGGTAATAAAATTTCTGTTATATTTTTATATCTGTATTTGTCGTTATTATCAATTAAATATTAAGATTTTAATTATTTTTAATTTATTAATAAAATATAAGATAAATTTTACCTAGCTAGTTTTACTATTAATCAAGATTTCGTACTGGCGTATTTATGGTAATCTTAAGATTATATTGTAATTCCTAAATAAACCGGTATCGAAATTAATTATTTGGTATCGTTTTTTAACAAAAATCTCGAAATGATTAATTTTGCGTATAATTTTTCTGTTATCGTAAACAAATTCCTGATTTTCAGTATTCGTTGTTATATAAGGTTTTAATTTATATCTTTATAGTAATTTAAATTTATTAATTAAATTTAGTATAATATAATTTTTACCTAAAGCTTTGTAATTTATTATTGCGGTATATTAATGCGTTTCGATTTATATATTTAAGGTAATAAAGTTATTAACGTTTTCTATCGTCGCGTTTAAAGCCTTTTTTAGGATTTTCTTTTAATTTTTTTGGGTTTCGTTATTTTGCGGCTTTTTTATAAGCAATATTTTTTTAATTTTTATTCTAATTTATCGAGCTTTTTTTGTGTTTTTTCGTTTAGCGTATTAAGCTGTTATATTTGTCGTTATTACCGGCGTATTGTTCCTTTCAATTGTATTAATTATTTTTGCTTTTTTTGCAGTTTTTTTCCTTATCGAATAAACTGTTTTTTTATGTTTATGATTATATCTTATTATGCGTTATTTAAATTATTGTTTTAGCGATTTTCTATAAATTAACGTATTTTTTCCTTAATATTTTTTTCTGGGGATTTGTAATAAATGCTAATTAAAAATAAAGATCCGTAATAACTTTTTAATAATGCTTTTTTACCGTATACTAGATTAACTCCTTTTCCGTTTGGTAATTGTACTATCCATAATAACAAAAGAGGTTTTCCTATAAGGTTTATTTTCCTTCGGGCCAGCTTTTCGCTTCGGCCAATTGCTAAACATTTCCTGGGGTTATGGTTCGAAATTATTGATATTATTACTTATCGTTCTTATTATTTCCGGTACGGTTTGGAAAATCGAATCTCTTATAATATATATAAGTAATTCGTTCGTAAGTATATTGTTTTTAGTTTTCGTAACCGGGATATTTTTGTTATTAATAATATATAATATATATTTTGCTATGTTAATTAAGACTTCCGGGATAAATTTTTTTATTTAGTTCTAGTACTTACGTAATTATCCTTATAATGCCTTTTATTATACTTACAACACTTATTAAATTAGCTTTTTAATTTTTTATATTTCTTATTAAATTTGTTATCGTAATAATTTTTATTGGATCTTTTGTTATAAGCCTGATATATATTTGGCTTAAATTATATTAATAGTTTTACTTTTATTTTATGAATTATTCCTAAATTATTTTTTAATATAAAGGTTTAATTATTTTGTCGTAACTTTTTAGGTTTTCTGTATTTATAGGTCTTATGTCCCATTTTGCCGTAATTAAAGTACTTAATTTGGCTCTAATTTTGTTTATAAGTAACGCCGAATTCTATAAGTTCTAATGTCGTTCCATAAGAAATAAAAGGTACGTTTTATTTTTTTTTCCCCTGGTTGGACTTATTATATCCCGAATATAAAGCATATTATCTTTTTTTTCCTATCGTTTTTTAAATTGTTAATTATTAATTTTAATTATTTTTGTAATATACCGGTTTAAAGCAATTAATTATTTAATCCGAATAATCTTATTTTTTATATTATCTTTTAACCCTTTATAAAATATGTTAATAAAGGCATTGGCCTTATTTTTTCCTTATTTTGCCTTGGCCGTAAAACTTTTAAAGGTTATGGCGTATTTGAATGCGGGTTTTTTCTGTCGAAATTATAAAGGTTGCTGGGCCGCAAATCGTTCTTTATCCGGATTGCCGAAATTTTCGCGTACTTTGTCCTCGAAATTGATATAAAGTAAAAGGATTTCGTTAATAAAATTTTTCTTATCCGACTTTTTTATTTTTTAAAAATTTTTTATAATAGATTTAAACCAGTTAATAACGTTTTCCGTTAAGCATATTCTTATTATTAGGACCTGATCCGCAAGGTTATTATGGTTTAAAAAGCGAAAATAAATTTGCGCCTAAGTTAAAAGAGTTTAAAGGTTGCCCTTTTTATTATAAAGCTTTGGCTTCCTTGGTTTTATACGGGCGAAAAAGGCTTGGGCAGGTAACGTAACTCTAATTTATCGGATTTCTTTTTTTAATTTCCGAATTCGAGCCTAAAGCTGTTAAATAAGGGTTTTCTAAATGCTGGTTAACATTTTAACAATATTAAATATTGCTTAAAATTTAACAGTATTACTGAACAAAAATTTATAATATATAATGGCTAAACAATTTAACTAATTATTAAATTTTAAATTAACAGATTTATATTAACAAAAGTATTATAGGTATTTAAGCGATAAATATAATAATTATATTATGTTTTATAATATTAAAAATATTTTAAATAATAATATTATATTATAAATTAAAAATATTTAAAGTATAAAAATAATAAACGTATATATTTTTTTAGCTTATTGACTTATTATCAATAAGTTGGTAATCCGGTTTATTAGCTTATTATTAATAAGTTAATAATCCGGCTTATTAGTTTACCATTAATAAGTTGGTAATCCGTTACGTAACCTGATCCACATAGTTTTTTTAGCTTTTTCTGCTGCGACCGTTTCTGGAGGCCGTAGCTTATTAGGTCGTGATATCAGAAGAAAAAACAAGGCGTATCCCTTACTTCTTACGGAACGGCGCTAGAACTTATGGAATTTGGCGTTACCCATAAATAAGATTAAAATTAAATTAAATGCTTTAATTACGGCAAAATGGGATATAAAGCTTATAAATACAGGAAACCCAAAAAGCCACGGTAAAATAACTGGATATCTATATTAGAAAGATAATCCAGAAATAATTAAGGAAACGATAACAAAACTATTAACATAATCCAAGCCACATACGTATCAGGCTTACGGCAAAAAATCTAATAAAGATTATCACGATAAGAAATTCGACGAAAAATGCAAAAAACCAAAAAGCTAGTTCGATAAATATCGCGAACACAGCAAAAAGCATTATAAGGATAATTACGCAAATATTAAAACTGGACAGAAGAAATTTATCCCGGAATTCCTGATCGATATAACAGAATGTACGCTATATATTATCAACAACGAAAATATCCCGATCATAAAAATAAAAATAACATATTTACGAACGAATTACTCGTATATACCATAAGAGATTCGATTTTCCAAATCGTATCGAAAATAATAAAAACGACGAACAATGATATTAACATTTTCGAACCATAGCCCCAGAAAATATTTAATAATTGGCCGAAATAGAAAACTGGCCCGAAAAAAAATAATACCCGTAAAAAAACCCTTTCTATCATTATAGATAATATAACTACCAAACGGAAAAAAAATTAATTTAACGTACGGTTAAAAGGCATTATTAAAATGTTATTACGGATTTTTATTTTCAGTTGGTATTTATTACAAATCCTTAAAAAAGGTTATTAAGGAAGAAATACGGTAATTTACGGGAAATTTCTAAAACATTAATCAGGATAACGTATAATAAAATATAATCGCAAACATAAAAAAACAATTTACCTAATAAGGAAAAAAATTGTAACAAAACTAAAAATAATTACTACGGCTTAAAGGAACAGTACGCCGGCAATAACGACAAATATAATAACTTAACGCGCTAAACAAAAAAATACAGATAAAATTTAACAAATTCGAATAAAAATTAAAAAAACGTTATTTATAAAAAAGCTAAAAAATAACAAAACTTAAAAAAGTTAAAGGGAACTTTTGAAAAAAGCTTTAAACGCAATAATAAAAAACGTTAACAACCTTATTACTTTAAATATATAAATCGGAACGTATTAATATATCGTAATAGTAAATTACGGAACTCTAAGCGGGAATTACATTATACCAGATATAGTTAATAAGTTTAAGATGTCATAAAAATACAAATTAAAACCTTATATAACGACAAATGCCAAAAATTAGAAATTCGCTAATAATAAGCTAAAAATTATACGCGAAATTAATTATTTTAAGATTTTTTTTAAAAAACGACATTAATTAATTAATATTAATATTGTTTTATTCGAGAATTACGATATGGTCTTAGGATTACCATAAATATACCAGTACGAAATTTTGATTAATAAAAAAATTAGCTAAATAAGGTTTATTTTATATCTTATTAATAAATAAAAAAGAATTAAAATCTTAATATTCGATCGATAATAATAATAAATATAAACATAGAAATACGATAAAAACCTTATTATTTAAAAAAGTAAAATATAGAAAAAAAAACGGGCATTAAAAAAATATGAGGTATCGTTATTACCATTAAAGCGAAACTAAGGTAATTAAATAACGATTTAAAACGAAAATAATAGCCCCACAAAATAAAGAAATCTAATTAATATGCCACCATAATACCATAAATATAAGCAATTTTTCAAAAAGGAACTTAATACGAAATTATTAGAACATAATAAATAAAATCATAAAATAATTTTTAAAAAAGGATTTTCGACAAAGTCTTACTTTATTTATAATTTCAATAAAACCGAATAACGTATTTTCAAAAAATACCTGAAAAATTGGTTACAAAAAGGATAAATTCGACTTTCGAAAGTATTAGCAAAATATCATATGTTTTTCGTACTTAAAAAAATAGAAAATTATAACTTATAATTAATTATTAATAATTAAATAATATTATTATTAAAAATCGAATATTATTATTTTTAATTCCGAAAATAAAAAACCGATTTTACGGAACCAAATAATTTATAACATGCGACCTTAAAGATAAATATAACCTTATTAAAATTAAAAAAGAATATAAATAAAAAATAGCTTTCAGAATAAAATAGGGATCATTTAAATATTTGGTTATATTAATAGAATATATAAATATATTAATAACTTTCCAGCAAATAATTAAGTATATATTACGAAAATATCTTAATATTTTCGTTATTTGCTATCTCCATAATATTTTTATTTTCTTAAAAACCAAAAGAATATATATAAAATACGTTTATAAAATTGTTTAAGCTTTACAGGACGTAAGGTTATTTATTAATATAAAAAAATTCAATTCCATATATAAAAAATGGAATATCTGGGACATATTATTATTTTAAGATATATTAAAATAAACTCTAAGAAAATCGTTGTAATTACAAAATAATAAACGCTAATAACAGTTAAGAAAATACAGATATTCCTTAAATTCGCCGATTATTACAGAAAGTTTATTCGAAATTTTAGCAAAATAATTATATCCCTAATTAATTCAACGAAAAAAATTTTTAAATAAACGTTAAATACGGAAAAACGTTTTAAGATATTAAGGATATAATTACTAACGACCTAATACTAATTATATATAATCCAAACCGCCTTATTAAATTAAAAAGAGATATTTCGGATTACGTATTAAATGTAATATTCGGATAACGAAATAATTAAGGCAAATTATACCCTATTATATTTTTTTCGTATAAGTTAAAAAAATCCAAACTTAATTACGATATCCCAAATAAAATTTTATGGCCATTATTATGGCATTTCGGGAATTTAGGTATTACTTAAAAAGAAATTTATACCAGGTCAAAATTTACATAAATTATTAAAACCTTACTTAATTTATTATAACCAGAGAACTTATAGGACGATAACTTTGTTATACGGAAAAATTGGCAAATTTTAACTTTGTTATTATCTATAAAAAGGGATTAAAAAATAACAAAGCAAATGCCCTAAATAAGCAACCAAATTTCGAAAGAAAATTAATTAAAATTAATTATACAATTTTTAATAATATCACAAAAGAATATTTACGTTTACGACAAATTACGACAATTCGGATAATACCTTACGATATATACCAGAAAATTTAGCAGCATAACGATAGTTTCCTAAAAAACCAAAAAACGGATAAAATACAAATTCTAAAGGAATACCAAAAAAATCTAATACGCGAAATATACAAACATTAATTATATAAATATTCAGAAATCCATAAAACTCTAAAAAAATTTTAACGCATATATTTTTTTCTTAGAATAAAATTAACGGTACAAAAAATTATACGGCAATACGATATTTGAGCCAGAACAAAAACTCGATAATATAAGCCTTACGAAAAATTACAGCTATTACTAATCGCAAAACGGCCATAATATTTAATTATATTTAACTTCATTATTAAGCTTTTTATATTAGAAAATTCAGCTATAAAAATATATTACCCTAATATTTTCGTAATTATCAACCGATTTACGAATTTTTATATTTTTTACCATATTATAAGAACATAAACGCCAAACAAATGGTATACATTTTTTTCAGATATATTTTTAACATACATAAATTGCTAATAAAAATTATTTTAAATAAAAGATCGATATTTGCATCAAAATTTTAACAAAGCCTAATAGCATAAATTGGCCTAAATCACAAATTATTTAGCGCATTTAAACTATAGATAAATAAATAGATAAAACGAATAAATCAAATCTTAAAAGTATACTTACGATACTATATCAATTACGAACAGAATAATCAGGTTAAGAAATTATCAATTGCACAATTAACTTATAATACTAGTTATTAGGAAAGTATTAAAATAATACCAATAAATGTAAACTTTGATTTCACTCCAGAAATTTACAGAAAAATACGCAATAACGGTCCAATTAATATTAAAGCAATTTTTACATCAAAATAATTACGAGAGTTATACCAAAAAATAAAAACAAAACTGGAATTCGTACAGAATTAAATAAATAAATATTATAACCAAAAACAATTTAAAAAATTAACTTTTAAAAAAAAGAAATAATTTTCCTTATTACAAAAATATTTAAATAAAATGATCCAGCAAAAAACTCGATTTTAAATATATCGGTCTATATAAAATCGCCAAGTAAATCTCAAAAAATAATTATTAATTAAAACTTTTACTAAAAATTAAATTTTATCCAATTTTTTACGTTTTTTTATTTAAATTAACAACAAATATAATTAAAGTACATACGGCATAAAACGATATAAAAGTAAAAAACGAATAAGCATACGAAATAAAAAAAATTTTCGATATACGAAAACAAATGGATTTACCTAATATCTAATCAAATAAAAAAAGCACCCGGATTCCGAAAACACCTAAAAATCCGCTAAAAACCTTATTAGCGCCCAGCGCCTATTAAAAAACTTTTACCAACAATAACGGAGTTACTAAGAAAAACTCTCTAATTAAGGTTTTCAGGAATGGACTAATTAAAGGAATTAAAAAATAGCATAAAAAATGAATTTCGACCTCCGCACGCTTTTGCTTATCTAATTTATTTATTAACTAAAGATTATAACTAACAATTTTAACTCTTTTAACGTAAAGAAATTTCTTTTAATAACAAAAACGAAAAAAATAATTAATGGTTTTATTAATATTACGTTATTTACGTACTAAATCCTTTTTCAACTTTTGCTGAAAACGTAAAAACGTCTTTTTAATAATAGTTTTTCTACGATTTAAACAATTCTTTTCCTTCCGAATACGATATAACAAATTAATTAGGACGCTAAAATTATCATAATAACAATAATTTTTAATATATTCGTTATAACGACGAATTTTTTTAATTATCTAACATTTGATAGCATTTCGAAATAAGATATATATGGCATAATTTTAAAACCGAATTTAATAATATAAGTAATTAAAAAATCTAGGTTTTCTTTTTAATTAAAACGATTACCAAATTTGCGGTTAGTAATACGACCCGTTATGATAAAGAATAATAATTTACTAGGAAAAAAATTTTTTAAAGGCAAAGATTTTAAAAAAGGGGAGATCGTATTACAGCCCAACTTAAGATTGGCCATAAAGACGGTCGGACCTATAAAAAAGGGTTATGTGATTTAAATTTTCCTTAGCATTAAAATTTAAATAAATCCATATAAAATTAACCGAATTTAATGGTATTAGATTTATGATAATGTCGAAATCTGATAAAAATTTAATTAACCTATAAGGATATATATACGTTTATTATTTTCATTATTTAAATAACTTTAGCTTGCAATATAACATTATTACTTAAGGCATTTTTGGAATTACGAGACGTAATACGATTACTATATTTATTGCTCAGATTTCCACGATACTTCTGCTAACATAAACCCGTACGACTAAGGTTTAATAGTTGGTTAAACCGCCAAGCGGTCACAATAACTTCTTTTACTTTAGCCCTTTAGATAACAAAAAAGTTAAGTAAATAAACACTAATAGCCTTTAAAAAATCAAAATGGCCGTAATAACCTGCGACGGCTAATATCTAAAGTTCTGCGACTTTAATATATATTCTCCAGTATGTAAATAACTAAATATCTATCTGGATTTTATTAATTTTTAACGTTTATTTCTATCGAACGTCGACTTCGTAAATTCAAACGTTATTACTAGGCTTAAATTTATCTTTTAAAGTAATTAGCTTTTTTTAAAGCGTAATTCTTTTCCAGTACACCTAATAATGATCAAGATAAACGGATTAATTTAGGAACGTATTAATTTTAACAAGTGCTTTTTTTAAGCGATATATAAGGATTGCTTTCTATTATATACCTTTAGGGCCCTTTTGAACTTCGAATAGTTCGGCTTATCCAGAGTATATTTATTAATCATTCTATTTTAAAAGTGATAAGGCTTAGAAAAAATCGGTATCGTTAGCAAAGGTAATACTTGGGCCATGTTAGGATTAATATATGCCCACAACATGCTAGCCTTTATATTAACGTAAAGTTCGAAAGTGTTATACTCTTTAGGGGTTCTCTTCCTAAGTAAATACCTAAGAACGCGTCCTGAAAAAAACTTGTTAAAGTCTGTTATTTGGGTAATTATGGCTTTAAAAATAATGTAAAAGGTAAACAAATTAAAATAACTAAAAACGTAATAGCTAAGCGATAGATATCTTTGGTAACGAAACAGTAGATATACTGCAGGAGTAACAGCGAGATTCCGAATAGCTTTAAAATTAACGTATATACGGACTAGGCAATAGATATACTAATAACGGAACAGTAAATATACCGCAGGAGCGACGACGAGGTTCCGAATAACCTCAATAAATTATATATAACAAATGTATTAAAGCAAAACTAAAAAAAAAATACGGACCGGGCTTATAATTATAAGACCTTATATCATATATAAAAATATATAATTAAAGAAAAGGTATATTAAAGGTTGCATTAACCTTTCGAAAATCCTAACTAAAGGGTAAAGGTAACGAACCCTCCTTTTATATACGTAAATATAGCTGTAGCTAAGAGGAAAAGATACCGGGGTTACATAAAGTAGCCTTGTTTCAGTAGGTGATCAAACTAAGCCAAGGCTTAGCTGTTTGATCGACTTCAGCTGGGTCTGACAATTGGCTTGAGATGATCCGAGAACAAGGGAAGGACAAGACCTGGGTAGGGAGGGAGTAAAAATGGCTCTTCAACGGTACGTCTTCGTACCGTTCACGTCCTGGTTGACTGAGTCTTATTGCTACGGAAGCAAGGCTTACAGTACATGTGGACTACAATTATACCTGTCGGGCAGCAAAATCAGTTGTATTAAGGCAAGTTCTGCATTTATAGGACCCGTAATTCTCGAGCGGGTCATATTCCCCCTGCTGCATTAGTTATGTGTAGGATAAGGCAAGCTATGTTTTTACAATATCCACAGTTCTCCTCACGGTCATCCCGGCAGGTCTAACGGAGAAGTCGCCCCTCGTCATTCTCGTCAGTCTTCTAAATGTAACCTGGTCCCTGGCCCCTCGTCCACCGCACCAGCCGGATCCTGCGAAAGGCGCCCATCCTTTATGTCAAACAAAAAAAGAATCTCCAGCGTCCTTCCTAGAACCCCCCGGTTTCACTCGTCTTAAGCGGTATGAAGTTCGCGTTATCAATCGCAGCCTCGGCTATCACCACCATGGTGTCTGGCCCAACCGCGACAGCACGACCGACTGACTTCGAAATGAACCAATCACTCGAGAATTGTGTAAGCTGACCGGTCTAGCCAACTAGCCAAACTCCTCAGAACTAAGTAGATGGTTACTTTGCAGTGTTGCTCTCTCCGGGCCGCTGGCCTGAAGCATATCTTCTACCCGGGCAGTGACTGTTACGAAAGCCGTACCGAATCGTATTTTTCGGTATCCGCACAGTTGAAGCCGTATTGCATCGTCCAGTCTACAACTGCCCAAGAGGTCGGCCTCATCGTGACTACGTTGACCCATGGCGCAGCTTGCCAATTCGCTATTCGCAGCGGCGGTCACACCGTCTGGCCCGGTTCTAATAACAGTAGGTATATTCCAATACTTTACGGCCGAATCGGAGTAAGCTAACCATGCGTAGTCAACGATGGTGTCACAATTGACATGGGTATGGACTGCATTCGAGTTTTTGAACGACCCCGGGGACTCACGTGATCATGCAGGACTGATGAATAAAACCACTTACGTGCCCGAGACCAAGGTTGCTCAGATCCAAGCCGGGTCAATATGGGGAGACGTGTATGGCGCACTTGAACCTTACGGCGTGACAGTTCCTGGCGGCCGTACATCCACTGTCGGTGTTGCCGGATTCCTAACCGGAGGTGGTAATACCTTCTATACGGGCCGCCACGGCTTCGGGTGTGATAATGTCGTTAATTTCGAGGTTGTGCTCGCTAGCGGGTACGTGTGTGCATTTACCCGTCCTCGTTGGGCCCTACACAACACGAATATTCCGTTAACATGAGCCTCGCAAGGGAAATCGTCAATGCCAATGCCGACGACAACTGCGATCTTTTCAAGGCGCTAAAAGGTGGCTCCGCTAATTTCGGTATCGTCACCCGCTTCGATATGCAAGCCTTCGAAGCTCCTCTTCTCTGGGGCGGGCTCGTTACCTATCCGACCTCGACCACGGATCAGCATATCGACGCCTATCACGACTGGACGAACAATATCGAGAGCTACATGGACGGCTCCGTTATCCCCTTTTGGACCTATAGTCCAGCGACGAAGAACATCGCGATCACGGTTGCTTACGAGGATACCACAGGTGCTGTAGCACCGCCTGCCTTCGATAAGTTTATGGCGATTCCTGATCAGGTCACATCTACGATGCGCAAAGATACCCATCGCAACTTGACAATCGAGCTTAACCTGATAAGCGGTTACCGGTCAGCCCCGAATGCCTCCTATTTAAGAAGAGGATACTAAGCGCGAAACTAGGAACGTGTGGTTTGCAGTCACCTTCAAGAATGACAAGCTTCTTTATAAGAAGGCCTTGGAGTTATACGAGCAATTCGTGAGCGATTGGAAGGCACAATCTCCTGATGGCGACTTCATCTGCCACGGGATTTTCCAAGCGATTCCAACCATCTTCTCCAAGCACTCAGTCGAGAAGGGCGGTAACGTCCTAGGCCTAGATCGTGAGACGGAGAACGCCGTCATGTTCCAGGTCCAACTGATGGTGAACGGCGTTGAGCAGGAGGAGCTAGCACGAGAACGCATGGTTCAATTCCGCGAGGCCATAAAGCGGTATAGCGTCGATATGGGTGGTGCGGTCGACTGGGAATACCTCAACTACGCAGATTTCACGCAGGACCCCCTCAGGACCTACGGTAAAGGCAACGTCGGTCATATCCGCGAGGTCGCGACCAAATACGACCCGTCTGGTGTTTTCCAGTCCCGGATGCCAGGAGGTTTCAAGATCTCCAAGGTAGTCTAGAGTATTTCTTTTCTTTTGCCTCGGAGGCTGAAACGGTCGATGATGATGTTGGATAGGGCCACTTCTGAGCGCAGGGAAATATATTCTAGGCCTGGGGGGGTCTAAGAAAAATAGCAGAAGAGGAGAATCTCAGGATCCTGCGAAAGGTCGAATAACCGGTAGCAGTATTCTGCGGGGATCTGGTGGTGTGGTGAAACGCTCTGAATATATCCTGATCCACACCTACGGCCGTGCGCTGATTCAGAAGCCCAATCGTACGTTCGGCTGCGGTTTCTCCGGCTTGGCGCCGAGTCAAACATCCGCAGGACGGTATTAGAATGAGCTTGGACGTATTTCCAAAACGAGGTTCGCGGCCGCGTCTTCGTGCTTTTGGACTTTCCCAACCGGCTTCATGATCGCTGTGCCGGCTACGGACATCGAACCCAGGCCATCCGCTCATGCTATATAAATTATAGGTACTGCTGCAGGGTTCTCGGGGCCTTTCGTAGGAGACCCTTGTCTCTCACGCAGGTATTCGTGCACCGGGTTTATGGCGCTGGAAGTGGAGACGTCCGCCGACCAAGGCATTTGTCATGGATAACCCGGCAGGTGCATATAAGCACCCGTAAATGCTTGGCGTCTCCGGCCGCTGCCAGACGGCTCCTACAACCTTCTCGCTAATCGTTTGATATAGCATAGTCGTCCCCGCCCTCCCGGCCGCTCACAGAATGCCACGAGAGCATTTCGACCTCCATGTGGCGTGGACACGCATCCAAGAGCACGCCGAGGCGACCGGCCAGACAGGCCAACTGCTCGGCAGGTTACGTGACAGCCTACAGAACGCACCCTTTGGGCGTTAAGTCACGCTCGGCAGCGGCCTCTCCTCTAACACGCCGTCCTGGAGCGACTAGTTATCGAGACATTTGAGTAGACGCACCCCCCTTCCAAAGTAGCTCTTCCCGTTCGGGGGGCCCGTCGTAGATGGCGGCCCGGTTACGTAACCAGTACTGAGGTGCTTTCCGAGGGGGAGGGCGGCACGCACTCACGGGGCGTGGGAAGCGGAAGCCTTAAGGGGGGCAAGGCAGCCATACTCCGATTTGCGAGCGTACGAAGCGAGACGGTACAGGCCAGAGCGGTCCTTGTCTCCGAGGAGGAACGTGTCGAGTTGAGGGAGAGTTTCCCGTGAGGAAGTCCCATGGTGCCGGGAATATCCCGACGGCGACTAAGCAGGCTTTCCACCAACGCCACTAACGACATCACCGAGAATACCTCCGTGCGTCGACGGCAGGCTGTCGTCCTAATAGCTAAGCGAAGAAGGATGGTCCCCGGGAGGACGACGGGTAGCAGCCCAGACGGGCGGCCTTGTAAGCAAGACGACAAGACCTCGGGTCGTAGAACCAGATGAATAGGGGACGGCCGTGATGGACCTTATACAGACAAGCGACCAGGCATCGGGCCATAGGACTAGACGGATGGACAACGGTCGTAATGTGCCTCATACAGGAAAGATGACCAGGCCTCGGGCATGTGACTAGGCGGCATGTCACGGGGTGGTGCCCATCGAGCCCGGTTCCGCCGCCCCTGCTCCGGCACGTCATGTTCATGCGCCCCGATACAGGACGCAGTGGCTCTCGCGGGGGATGGGGCAGCACGCTATTTGATAAGTCATATAGGTAGAAGAAAAGAACAACCCTTTACGACACAAAAGCCGCGTGCACAAGTTATCCCTCAGGGCTCTAAAACCGATGGCTAGAAAGATATTGTAGACCATGGCGAGCCCACGTACGTGCAAGCAAACTTTATTACAAGGATGTGCTAGTTGGAAATATCACCCGCACATACGAAAGCGTTTTCTTAATGCGCTATGCGACAAGTCAGATAAACTCCGAGACACATCGAGTCGGTCCAGTAATCGAACAGTTTTATCCATTTGTACTTCCTGAAATAAGATCACGTGATTAAGCCAGCTGTGAGAGGACGGATACTATATATGATCGGCAAGTAGTAGGCTATGAGACCCTGACATCACATACTGAAGCATATACAACTGAAGAAGCTTTATTATCAGGCTGACCTGTCCGAGATCCTCGCTGGAAAGAGAGGACCGCGAAGCCTTCCTAAATACATGAAAATCAACTGTAGCTATGAGGGATAACTGTCGAAAGTGACCGTAGGTGGTCCGATAAGTGGTGCAACTGATGGTCCCATTTATATGGGCCTTCGGCTAGGTCTGACATAGGCTGACTCGAGTGATACGCTGCTAGGAACTTCATCAACGCCCTTGGGAGCTCACACGTGACGGGAAATATAGCATGTTCCGAGCAACGCTGAGTTTCTGGGAGAAAGCCTCGATACTGGAGATTCGCCAGGCGCTAGGACGTTCCATGTCATGGGAAATGCTGGGAGGATCTGGGTATGATCTCCTCGTTCGGCAGATGGGTTGCTTGGCAGTGGATAACATTTACTTACCCCGCCCCACATTCCCCGAAATTCGGGTCTGTGACAGTGGGCCATTACTCCACACACCCCCCGCTTACCCCGCGACATATCCCCGGACCCCGCAGTCTCGTCGCGGAAGGTTATCCCGAGAGCCCCCATGATTAAAACCTCGGAAGCTCGGCATCGGCTCCCCTGCCGCAACTCAACAAACAGTATACCAAGGGCATAAGACAAGAGCAATCAATCATACACGCAGAGTCGCCTCATAATGCCGCCGATCCCGAGCCAGAAGCAGAACATCATCATCACGGGCGCCGGCGGGCTCGTCGGCCCGCTGCTGGCGGCGCGGCTGCTCAACGACCCGGGCTACCGGGTGGTGCTGACGGACATCGCTGAGCCCGTGGTGCCGGCGGGCGTCAAATACCCGCAGAGCGCGACGTGCATGCGGGGGGACATCGGCGACGCCGGCTTCGTGCGGTCGCTGCTCGAGGCGGCGCGCCCGCTGCACGCGATCTTCGTGTTCCACGGAATCATGAGCGCTGGGTCCGAGGCCGACTTCAACCTGTCACTACGGGTGAACGTGGAGAGCGTGCGGGGCCTGCTGCTGGCGCTGCGCGAGACGTACCCGGGTGTCCGTGTCATCTACGCCAGCTCGCAGGCCGTCTACGGGCAGCCGCTGCCGGCGCGCATCACCGACGACGTGACGCCGACGCCCGAGGGCACCTACGGCGCGCACAAGCTGATGACCGAGATCCTCATCAACGACATGCACCGCAAGGGGTTCGTCGACGCCTTCTGCCTGCGATTCCCCAGCGTCGTCGTCCGGCCCGGGAGGCCGACCAACGCGGCGTCGTCCTTCCTGTCCGGGATGATCCGCGAGCCCATGAAGGGCGAGGAGTGCGTCATACCGCTGAAGGACCGCTCCTTCAGGTCGTACATCTGCTCCCCGAGCACGCTGCAGGAGAACCTGGTGAGGGTGCTCCACATGGACAGCGCGAAGCTGCCGAAACACATCCGGCACATCAACTTCCCCGGTGTCGCGGCTTCGACGCAGGAATTAATGGACGGTCTGGCGAAGTATGGCGGGGAAGACAAGTTAAAGTTCCTGAAAGAGGAAACGATCCCCGAAGTAGAGAGAATTCTGCGAAGTTGGCCCCAGGATTTCGATATGACTAGGTCGCTAAGCCTAGGACTGGCCCAAGATGAACGGGCGGAGGACATAGTAAAGGAGTACATCGATTCCCTCGGGTCATCATAGGCTTTTGACGAAATAGCAGTAACGGCAGCATTCTACTCAATAACTACATACCGAAAGGAATGATTCCGATTCGCCTTAGACCTCCATGATATATCCGCCCCCGGATGCCGCGAGCGTAGCATAATAGAGGTTCGTCTCGGCGCATATAACCATCCGGCCGTCGCCGGCGAAGTTGAAGTTGGCAGACTTCTCACCAAGGTAAATCTTACCAATGAGTTTGCCAGACGGGTTCCAGACATGCACACCGTCCCCACAACCGGAATACACGTTGCCATTCGAGTCACAATGGATACCTACAAGAGCACGACGTCAGACTGAACGAAGCCCTGGGGTTTGACAGGGCACTGGGGCTTACCGTCTGGTGCTCTGGAATGGACGTAGGCGAAAAGTTTGCGGTTCTCCCACGTGCCATCGTCTTGGACGTCAAACCGATAGCTTTGTCCCGGTCACTATACGCACGTCGTACATTGCAAGTTATGGTCACTCACATGCTCGCGGGATAAGACTGATTAAAGCCCCAAAAGCCCTGGCTCACACCCGTGTCGGTGATGTAGGCGTGCTTACCGTCTGGCGAGAACGTGATGCCTAAAACATGATATCGTATCAGCCGTAGGACAAGGTTTGGTGACCGCTCCAATCCTACCATTAGGGAGATGAAAGCCATCTGCCACCGCAGTCACAGCACCTGTCTTGTCGTCAAGTCGGTAAACCTGGTTTCGCATTCCCGGTGGTGGTCGGAAATCCTGCAGATACCCTGGAAGTCAATGGCGTTAGCATGGGCCATGTCAAGCCCTGGATTTAATGGCCTGAGCACCATAATAATAAACATCGCAGGCAGACGGTGAGATATAGGTGGTGCGAATCCTCCTCGGGATGGACGCTGTCGTTAGAACTCTCGCTATCCTTTTCGACTGGCCTGGGGGGAGGAAAGGGCAACGCGCAGAGGCAAGACTCACCGTAGAGCGTGTCCGTGAAATAGACGTCATCGTTACGAGGATTGACTGCGACGTCGTTCAGAGAACTGAATTGGCGTCCGAAGTAGTTGTTGAGAAGCACTTTATTCTCGCTATCAGTTCACGTGTCCGCAGGAACAGTATTTCCTCACTTACCCGTGGTGTTATAGGGCTCCCGAGGATTCACTACGGTAGGTGGAATTAGCATCGGGCTCCATGCAACCCTATTCGCGAGGACTGAGCATATGAGTAGCAAACAGCTTGGAGAATTGCTTACTGATAATCAGGTCGGAGGCAACATCGGGCCCTTGCCCTTCCGCTGCGAATAGGAGCTGGCCTCTGTAATTCGTCCCACCTAGACGGATACTGTTAGACGCGAAGTCAACCTCGGAACCGAATGCCAACTACCGTTGGGGTTGACCACTAGAGGGTTGGAATCGACTATGTGGACGCTCACGGCACCAGTTGCGTTTCGCCGGTCAGACACGGCGGCCGCTTCGGAAAGATCAATCTTGAGGATTATGCTCGACTTGTTAAGGCCCGTCCCGGCCGCGGGCGGGCCTGCGTTTTGGACGAAGAATACCTCGTCTGTAGGCGGGTACCTTTGCGTGACATGGTTAGCGAGGGAGTGAGTCGAGATGTGCGCCGTCACCTTACCACACAACGGCCTCATGAAATAGGGGATCCGAGTCGGTACGGGCGATCAGCGTCAACGTAGGATTCGACCCGATCACATCGAAGAACTCGTCATCGTATACGTGAAAAGGCCTGTCCCTCAGGGCTGCCGCATCCAGTCCGGGGGGCACGAAAAACTATCACGACATTCGCACCGCTAGTTTCTTAACATCCGATGCAGGACTATACTCACAGTTGTCGCATTGGATTCAGTCAGGGGCGGCACGTATGGTAGTACGTTGAATGCCTTTTGATCGATTACCTGGACTTGTTCTGGGATGGTGCCTCTTGAAGGAGCCCCGGCTTTGTATTCTGAGTCGTAGGTGTAGGCTCTGGCCAGTGCGCCTGCGAGGAGAGCAGCCAGAGAACTGCTGAAAGGCGGCATCATGTAAGCCTTCGTTCTGATCCCTCTAGTAGTAGCTGCTCTACAGGTGTCTTAGGTACTAGTTGTACATTCACGATCGATCGTAGTATTAGCCGATCTGAATTTGCCTCAGAGCCGAGGGCTCCTTCATCCAATACAGGTCTGTTGAATTTATAGGCATTACACGGTTTTCACGGTGAGGGGAAGCCCCAGCAAAAGTGGACACATACCCCCTATATGGGGAAGCGGGGTTAGGGATGCTCTCCATCTATAAGGTGTCCGAGTAATCGTCAACAGAATTTCCACCATATACCGTTTTGTATCGTCTACCTCGGTGTACCCATTTCGAAACACCGGCCGTTCCTAGGCTCATACTCCATGGGCCAGACCAGGGGTCGTTTCTAGGAGGGGTTCTGCGGTGAACGAGCCCGTAAACTCCACTTGTAGGATAGCACACCGGGATGTATGTATATTGCCGCAATAAGAAGGCGGGCCCCGACTCGGCGCCACCTGACGCGGTCCCGTTTAACCTATACGGGCGATGATGTTTTTTAGTCGACGTCTAGATCTCTATGCTACCCACCCTGCTTACGCTATGCACGACTTTTAAATGGTTGAAACTGTACTTGCCATCGAGGCAGATCTCGCCAATGACAGCCGGTATGTAACTAGGTATTGTTCGGTCACCCACGGGCCGAGAGAGGGGGTTCAATCATCCTTCGGCTTAGACGAGAAGCCCCTGATCGAGATCACCATGTCCTCGTGCCCCCCTTTGCTGCTCTCGACAACGGCTCGGAACCCCTTATTTCCCCACAGATCCTTAATGGTGAGCTCCCTGGTCCTCGCGAGGCTTTCCAGCTCGTCCAGGCGGTCCACGGTCGCCTGGAGGTGCTCGTCGAACCCGGGCTGGCTGCACACGGCGCGGAACGCGTTCTGCATGGCGACGGAATCCGCCTGGACCATAGAGTGCGAGTCGATGGTGACGATGTTGAGGTTGTCGAGGGCCTTGAGGAAGTCCTTGTTCGTCACCAGCTCCCTCGCCTCGTGGAGCGGCATCTGCGGTAGTCTGCCGTCGTAGCACTCGTCCTTCATCATGGCCTTCTCCTTGGCGATGAGCGCCTTAGCCATGATCATGGCGGAGGCTGCGATGTCCTGCTGCTCTTCCGCCCCGGGGTCCATTTCCGCGCCTAGAATCCAGCACTGCGGCATCTGGCGTCAGTGATCATTCCTTCTAACTAACGATGTGGATTGCCAGAACTTATATGGCATGTTTCAGGAGCTAGACCCTTAATAATCCCGTTCGGAAACTCTTGTCCGTCGACCAAGAAATAGGCGGAGGGGAATGACTCCGGAAATCGTTACCTGATCAAGGAGCCAATGCCTCTCCCTCTCGCATATGGCATCGCACGTTTTGAGCATGTCGGGGGACTTGGCCACATGGCTGAGGAACCTGAGGCGGCCGCCAATCTTACTGTAGACCTGTTCCAGGAGCCGATCGGGAACTTCTTCGTGGAAGGTCTTGGCCCTGAACTTCTTCACCGAGGCGATGGCGGTATCTTTCCCGATGTCGCGCACGGGGATGACTTGCAGGCGAGTGGCGTGCCGCATGAGGCGCTCGGTAAGCCAGTGCTCGTCGCTGTTGAGCACGACGGTGACGAGCTTGCTGGTGGCCCAGAGCTCGGCCCGCTGTTGGAGTAGTTCGAGCAGGTGCCTCCCGTTCTCGTCGTCGCGGAGGAGATGAGTGCCGTGGATGATCAGGATCAGAGGCCGCCCGATCTCCTTTTGGCGTTTAAGCGCAATCTTTTCCATCTGGTTGAAGGCGCGTTCGATGTCGAGGAGAGGGGTCGTGTCCCGGGGTCCCTTGAAGCTGAACAGGCTTCCGATGTAGTCCTCGTGGAATTCGTAGTCGAGCGCCTTCCCCAACCGTATCCGGAAGATCTCGAGGTCGCCATGGGCCTCCAGCATAGCGACACCGTCTCCGTTGACCTTCGTCATGGCCTTGAGTATCATGGAGGTCTTTCCCGTCCCCTTCTCGCCAGTTACCAAATAATAATGACCTTGGATGCTCCCGTCCACGATCTTGTCGATGATGGCCTGCTCGGACCGGGGTATCCAGTCGTCATCCTCGACGGCGCTGTCGGCCCCTACACGACCAAGAGCGGCCCGTTCGAAGTTGAAATATCCGGGTAAGAAGGAGTTTTCTATCTTTACTAAGACGAGGGACTTATAATACCGGTGGTATGAATAGCCGGCCAAGCCGAGTATGGCGATCGAGCCAAGAGCGGTTGCGGCACCCTCCAGGAGCTTAGACATGGGTTCCCTCCATGTGCTGCCGCCTTCATCGTTGGCTACGCGCTCCCGGGGACGAGTTCTCGTGCTTGACCTCAAAGCGACTTTCCCCCAGATGGGAACGCTCTGTTGTCTTGGACCCCGAAGAAGGAGTGGTCGGGCCTAAGAATCTAGTCAGTGTTGGGGTGGGTGCTCGATGGAATAGCATTTCAACTTACCAGGAGCCCTCTTGTGTTCCGGACTGATCTCACCATGTCCGGTGCATTGGTCGTGTGCGGTTCAAAGACTGGTGGTCCAAACTTATGACCTCTGTGACCTAAAAAGCCGCTTTTGGCTGAAAGAAGGGGTACGCATTAGCCGCGCATAAACACCCCACACCCCACACAACTACGTGGCGGATCAAAACATATTTATGCATTGTCAGAGGGGCCGACAGAGAAACACGGCATCAGGTCCCAGAATAAGTCAAAGCCTTGCAGCTCGGATAGGAGACTGACCTGACGGCCAACAAAGTATACGGAGAAAATATATGCTAACCATATGACGAATGCTTTTATTAAAGCATATTGGGTTCCGCATAACAGTTACGAAGGAGCCTAGAGAAAGGCACTACTGCAACCACGTCCTACTAGCGCTAGAGAGGACAGACGCTAGCCTAAAAGAGCCAGCTGTCAGCTAGCCACTGCACCAAAAAAACTGAATTGATAAGTGCGCACTTATTGCGCTACTAAGCCGGCACACCCCTTCAGTTACTGTCGATAGGCGGTAACTGGTATTCCTCTCATAATACCATCTTGTGGCTGCTAGTGCAATTAAACTTTGGCCAGTTTTTTGCTCATTTTTTTGCTTTTAGCAAGAATCGAACTTCTTTAGGTAGGTGGTCTGGTGCAGGGTTGCATGCGCGCTATTAGCTGCGACGGTAGAACTCCACTATGTGGAGCATGTCTGAGACTCTTAATTGTCAGATATAAGGGACATCAGTTGTGTTGTTCTATTAGGCTAATTGCGTGCGCTTTCGCAATGCGTATAGCTTTTGTGTAGCCTAGCAACGGAGTATATATATTCCGATCAAGGGTAGCCTTTCCGTATTTGGTGTGCTAACTCACACCTGGCTAGCTGACAGCTCCGGAATGTAGTAATTTGTCCATATAAGGAGGCCCCATGTCCCGGGGTCCCGGGTTATTAGGGATAGTTCTTCCCTCCAGACTTGATACACTCGTTTACCACTAGGCGCATACACTCCGCTTTTAACACGATGGAAGAGGTGGTAATATTTATATTCATTGTCGGCAGATGTGGTGATTTGTTGCTGGAGCGATGAAATACTCAGAGGGGTTTTGATTTGTGGCCGTAGGATTGCTGGAACAAAGGCCAACAGGCTGTATTAGCTAAGAGAAACCCCTTATGTGGCTGGTCCCTATCAAGACAGCACCCACAGCACCCTAGAATTGCCACACTTCTGCCCACATATATATATAATGTCCTTATCAGATTCCATTTCCAATACCGGAGAATGGCCAATGATTAGGTAGAGACGAACCGTTATGAAGGTTATCTACCTCGGGACGTCGTACGTTGCTTAAAACAGCCTACCTCGTAATTAAGGTCAGCCTGCTCTTATAGTGCCAATATTGCTATTGAAAGAGCACTCTCTTACCTCTATGATACCGCTACTCCCACAGCGGCTAGACGTGTGACGAATATGAGTGTGAGCTGTGTAAGAGACAGTTAGAGGCTGGCATTCCATGGGTTCTGGCATTCACGACTCCTTATCACCTTCTCGCTAAGTAATTCAGTTTATAGGTAGAAGCAGCGTATCTTCATCCTCGGTACGATTCTATCCCTAACGTTTTTAGTAATAAAAGGGATGAATTATGTAAGCAAGCCTATTTGCTATGCGCTAACACACAGGCCCCAAAGGGACGGTAGGGACAAAAGCAAATAAGGTCTCCGATCCCGTACAAAAAATACGTAGCTTAAGTGGTTAAACGGAATTACCTCAACTCCGTCGCAAACGAAAAGTGGTGGCATTGCCGGGTCAACATGTGAGGCCCCGGACCACGCAAGTTCCAAGGAAGGTGGACTTGTAGTGCAACACGGCTTTTGTCGTCTTAGGTCTGCAGCTTCCCATCCGGTCAATCATTTCATTTCTGCGATGCCATCGATGATGGTCTCCCCCGTGCCCAGGTCGTGAGAATTAGCTATTATCGCCTCCACAAGGCGTGGCGGGCGGGCAAACTCCTTATATTTCCTAGCAACGTATCACGTGAGTCAGGCTATTACTCGCCGATCATGCAGACTTTGTTCTCTCACAGCTGGCCTAATCACGTGATTTAAATATGATAACTGAACGACCACTAACATTAGACCCCACTCGATCCGTCTCAGAGTTTAACTGACTTGTCGCATCGCGCATTAAGAAAAAGCTTTGTATGCGCGGGTGACCACCTATCACATCCCTGTGATACAGTTTGCTTATATATAGGTGGGCTCGCCATAGTTTACAATATCTCTCTCGTCGTCGGCTTTTAAAAGCCCTGACGGATAGCTATGTACGCGGCTCTTTCGTGTCTTAAAAGGTTGTTATTTTACGTATGTGGCATCAAAAAGCGTGCTGCCCTTTTCACGCAGGAACCACCGTGCCGTATGTCGCGGTTGCATGGACATGACGTGCCATTCCGTCAGACATCTCTGCCGTTGTGGAGTAGGGGCGGACCGTGCTTGGTCAAACGTCCTCTTGTGACCTGCCCCTGCCGTCAAACCACGGGACCATGACACACCGTCGTCTCGATCGCACGCGGACCGTCCAAGCGGCCATCCGTCCATGTACGCTACATGGCCCCCGCGCTCGGCCATCGCGCGTGTACGCCGCCGCCCCGTCACTGGGCCGCCCAACCCCGCTCGGCAAATGGAGCGAGGCTGACCGCCGGCGGGTGGCGGTATTCTCGACAGTGCCATTAATGGTACTGTTGAAAAGCATACTCACCAGTCGCTATCGGTATTTTCTGCGTACCAAGGGGGGTCCTCCCTGGTTTCCCTCCTCCAGCGCGACCGGCTTCTCCTCGGGGACGAAGACCGCTCCGATCCGTACCCTCTCCCACCCTGCTCCCGCGGCCCGGAATACGGTTGCCTCGCCGCCCTTAGGGCTCCCGCCTCCCAGGCCTCGCGATTCCGTGGCGGCGCGGCGGTCGGTGTATAGCTTGTTAGGTCCGGTGCCCCGCGCGCCGGCTCTCGCAACCCGAAATGCGGTTGCCTTGCCTCCCTCAAGGCTCCCGCCTCCCACGCCCCGTGATTTCGTGGCGACACGGCGGCCAGTGTATAGCCCGGCAGGTCGGCTGCCCGATACGCCGGCTCCCGCGGCTCCCGCGGCGGCGGAAGCTGCGCGAGGCCGAGCCGAGGCCGGGAGGGCGGCGGTGGTTCTGCCATGATGCGCCTCCAGGAGCTCGGCTGGCGGTCGTGGTGTTTCGTGGGCGCCAGTCCGGGGAAAATCACCCCGCCTTGCGTATCCGGCTGGTGGTCGTGAGCGGCCGCCCCGCCCGGGCGCCAGTTCATGTGGTTGGCGTCAGGACCGTGGTCGAGCGAGGGAGACGAACCATCGCCCACGTCGGAGGACGAAGTAGGAGAGTGCGGCTCTTCACTGTCGGTGGCCTCGTCGGGGGCGGTCTGCCGCGGCCGACGAGTCTCTCGAGCCGGGAGCTGAACGCTGGCGATCGGAAACGCGCTGTCGCGGCGCACCCCCATCTGCGCAGAAGGCGGAGATGATGGCGTGCTGTCGCGGCGTACCTTCATCTGCGCGGAGGGTGGGGACGGCGGCGAGGCCGAGATAATCGTGTCGTGCGTCGCTCTCCCCATACGCGAACCTGCTGGCTCGCACGTGTTAGCCCGTCTCGGAGATTATCCGCCGAGGTCGGGCAGCTCTAGGAGAAGACACATGATACAACGCACGAGACGACGCATGCCCGGCGTGGGCGTTCAGAGGTCTACGCAGCCCGGGGTGCGGCTGCCATGGTGGAGGGATGCTCGTCTGCTCACTGGCAAGGCTCGTGGAATACGGCGGAGGTGGAGGGCCGTCTTCGGCGGAGGGTGCCGGCATCGTGAGGCTCACTCGCGCTCTCGGAGGCAGGGCGGAGAATACTGGCATGTATGGCAGTTCCACACGGACGCGCTTCGGGAACGTCAGTCGTGTAGGTATGCCGGCGGCGACCGGAAACTGCTCGAGCAAGCGCGGGAGGACTGACTCGCCTGGTCGGTCCCCGGGCCGTTCTCGTATACGTCGCTCTGGCTGTTCGCTCCTCCCTACGGGCCCCACTTCGTGCCCCATTTCGTGCCTCATCGCGG
The DNA here is from genome assembly GCA_004154925.1 of Monosporascus cannonballus. NCBI lineage: Eukaryota > Fungi > Ascomycota > Sordariomycetes > Xylariales > Monosporascus > Monosporascus cannonballus. The sequence continues at coordinate 110,093 of QJNS01000120.1, read as the reverse complement.
GCTCTAGTGCCTGTTCTATCCGGTCCAGCTGATCGATCAGGTGCGCGGCCGTCGGGAAGTACTGTCTGGAGAACATGCCTTCGAGGACGTCGGCGCGGAAGCCGGCCGACCCCATTGGCGCTACGGGACGCGGTCCCAGATCGACCGCCGTATCCGCCGGGTTACCGCTCCCTTTAAGGTAGCGTCAGCACGAGCTACGCAGCCTGGCCGCCAATTGCGACAAGCTCGGCCTACGGGGAAATTATGGGGTGGAGGAGGGGGGGATTACGTACATATTCCGATTACCAGCTGCTCCAGGACAGCGTGCTGGAGCGAGGGGGCCCTGCCGAATCTGGCATAACGCCCAAAGGGTGCGTTCTGCGGGCTGTTGCGTAACCTGTCAAACAGTTGGCCCGTCTGGCCGGTCGCCTGGGCGTGCTGCTGGGTGCGTGCCCCACGCGACGCGGAGGTCGAAACGCTCTCGTGACATTCTGTGGGCTGTCAGGGGCGCGGGAACTACCCTCGGCAATGCTATACCAAACGATCGACGAGAAGGTTGTAGGGGGTTATCCGACGGCGGCCAGAGGCGCCAAGGCTTTGCTGGCGCCTATATGTACCTACCTGCAGAGTTATCGATGGTATATGCCTTTAGCGGTGCACGTCTCCACTTCCCGTGCCATAAACCCGATACGCGAATAATATGCGTGAGAGACACAGGCCCCCTATGAGGGACCCGACAACCCTGCGGCAGTAGCTATAATGTATGTATCATGAGCGGATGGCCTAGGTTCGACGTCCGTAGCCGGGGTGCTTGAGAGGGTGGCACGTCTACGCGGACCAGGTAGGTAACGTTATCGCGGCGTCCAGCGACCAACTCGATATTGTTAGGCGGTCGGGGCTATTCCGCTTACTCGAGTACATCGCTGTGCCCATCGCTTTAGCCCGGGATCAGACCCGAAGCTGCTGTTAGACGTCCCGTCTCCTACCCTGCAGGGAATTTAAAATCAACCAAAGAGTTAGCTTCCATCCTTGGCTCTACTCCCGTACGATGCAGCGCTCGAACAGCTCTGTTAATTAATATACCTATTCTTAAGGCCCGGGTCTTTCAAATTAGATTTTGGTATCTGTATTATTCTCTCTGGGATCGGATCCCGATAGACTTTGGCTCATGATGCCGGCGTTTATCGCAATATATGAAGTTCTATGGAAGTCCTACTGTGTTATTGCATTTCCCATGGCGCAGTCGTCTCGGAGTCGGCCTTGGGAGTCTCCGAGATGCCCCCTCGCCGGATTCGCCGTAGTACCGCAGCGCGCCCCGGATATGGGACTGGCGAGAAACAAAGCAAGACGCAAGGCGCGAAGAGCACAGGAAGATTTCTCGAACCGTCTCCGTTCGATTCTAGATTCCGCCCGGCCTGGTATTGGCATATGCGTTGCCTGTCATACCCGAGCGGCGGGGGCCCGGTCCACTTTCCGACGTCGTGCCTCGGTTGCCCGGGCCTTTGCTTCTGATACTGCGCGTGTTGGAAGGACGATTTGGCGCCATGGGGGGGGGGGGGGGGGGGCAA